>PVHX01021455.1:0-19478 GCA_004024805.1 Geosciurus inauris
GGTACTGGGGATTGAACTCAGGGGTACTCGACCACTGAGCCACATCCCCAGCCCTATTTTGTGTTTTATGTAGAGACAGGGTCTCACTGAGTTGCTTAGCGCCTCGCCATTGCTGAGGCTGGCTTTGAACTCGCGATTCTCCTGTCTCAGCCTCCCTAAGTGCTGGGATTACAGGCTTGAGCCACCGCGCCCGGCTCGAATTCCACTTCTAAAGCAGCAATCACCCCAGTTAGACATGAGGACCTTAATAAATGGGTTTCTGCCACTAAGGAAGATTCCAACCCTAATGACTCAATTTCGGCCCTCACAACTGCTCTCAAGTCCTTCTTGACTCCCAACATTCTTTTGGCTTGCATGGAACACTCTCAAGCCCCTATCTGTTGGAGACACAATAAACCTGGGCATATGGCCTGCAACTGTCCCTCTAATCTGTCATCTGAGTTACCAAGGAAGCCCCACATCCCTTGCCCTCACTGCAAAAAGGGGTATCATTGGGCCTGAGACTGTTGCTCCAATCCTTTAAACTCCAACAGGGGCAACCCTCAGCCCTGTTAAATAGAGGGCCCCTACCCCTTGGGTCAATTGGACAATACCTTTGCTCCCCACAAAACCTAGCATGACCATTTATCTTGATGGGACAAATGATCAATTTGTCCAAAAGCATTCTGATTCTGTCCACGTACCTGAACTGACTGCAGTTATCCTGGTCCTGGAAAGATATCAGACCATTCCCCTTAATGCACATTCACTCCCATTCTGGGTTTCCTGGCTTCCTATCAGAGGGGAATGCCCCTATTGACAAACTTGTAAGTTAGCCTAAAGTCATGATGTCCACTCTAGAACAAGCTAGACCCTTACCCCAGAGGTTTCACCTCTCAGCAGATAGTCTTCATCGCCTATTGCCTGAAATTCCAATCCAACAACGCAAACATCTGATTCATATATGCTCCTGTTGTGGCCCGTTGTTACCATTGGGCCCACTCCAACTACAGTGAGTCAACCCCCGTGGGCTGACACCCAACTCCCACTGGCAGATGGATGTCACTCATATCCCTACCTTCGGGAAACTTAAATTTATACATGTGATAATTGACACCTATTCCTCCCTTATGTATGCTACTGCCCTCACAGGGGAAAAAGCAACCCATGTGATTAAGGCTCTGAAGCAAGCAATGCTATTCATGGGCGTCCCATGGTCAATCAAAACAGACAATGGCCCAGCCTATGTCTCCCTCAGATTGAAGGAATTTTTAACTTCCTGGGGAATTTCCCATACCAAAGGGATTCCCTATAACCCCCAGAGACAAGCAGTCATTGAAAGAACCAATCACACTCTAAGGGAGATGCTTCAGAAATTTGATTCTACTGAAAAGGACACTTATTTGAGATTGTTGGATACATTATTTACCCTTAACTATCTCACTTTTTTTTTTTTTCATATTTATTTTTTAGTTGTGACAGAATAGCTTTATTTTATTTTTATGTGGTGCTGAGGATCGAACCCAGTGCCTTATGCACGCTAGGCGAGCACGCTACCACTGCGCCATAATCCCAGCCCCTTAACTATCTCACTTTTGACAAACAAGGCCTCAATGCAGCAATCTGACACTGGGGTCCATTTACCTTCCCTACCACCTTCCCTCAGTACAATGGAAGGACCCCTTGACCCTTTAATGGAAAGGCCCAGACCCTCTGCTCACACAAGGGTGAGGCTCTGTTTGTGTCTTCCCCACCACAGAGTCTAAGCCCCTTTGGATCCCAGCCAGGAATATTCACTCAAGCCTCTCTCGAGAAGACAACATAACTCCCCATCTGAAGAAAGAAGCCGCTTCTGTGAGTACCTAAACCAAAACTAATGTTGTCTTTGACCCTTCTATTCTTCAAAAGGTGTGGAATAAATTATCAGCTCTGTTAGATCCATCCAATTGAATTATCATAGGACTTGGGGATCTAAGCCTTCTTCTGGTCCATCTCTTTGTCAAACTAAACAAGTTCTCTTAGTTCATATCGTTAAAGAATCACAGGAACAGAAGAAAATTCCTACCATGTGGATCACAGTCCTCAAGAACATGTAAAAAGCTCGCCCACCCCATCTTCACTAGAAACGCAAGGCTTCACAGTTTTGGCCAACCCTAACTCCAAACCCCCTTCCCTTCCAACCCCATCCAACCCCATTATCCCTTCTCTTAGGAGAGAGCTCATCTCGGAGCACATTCACATGGGCTGATTAGCCAATGACTGATAAAATGCTCTGAAAGATGAGCACAACCTAAGACAGGCACAGTCTCACTTGCCCCATCCCTGTCCTTCACACGGGCTGGTTAGTCAATGGTGGGTAAGATGCTCTGAAAGATGGGCACAACCTAAGACAGACACAGTCTTGTTTGTCTCCTCCCCCCTTCTCATATATAACATGTAGGAGTCTGGAAATCCAGCCGAATGATTCTCTCCCATGAGGAGATTATCGCAGATCCCTCCAACATGCTTGCTTATGGGCCCCACAGACCTTTCAAATAAAAGTAAAAAGGGGGATATGTAGGAGCACTCCCTATACCTTCAACCTCTCCCCTCTCTTTTTCACTACCTTATGCTTATGGACTGTGAGCCTGACAGAGCAGTACCCCATTGACTGTAATCTTGGGACCAGGATTGGTCTGAAGACTGTTCTTAAGCTGTTACACTTCCTGGAATAAATGGGTTTTGTGTCTCACTCCGGCAGAGCAGTCTTACCAGCCCCCGGAGTCGGGGTGAATTGGCTCTGTGACTGTCCACCCATACCTTGTCCCGTAGGACCCCATTTTGTCCCTCCTGAGGACCCCTTACTTTTATCCCCCTGAGACCCCAGCTCATCAGCAGACCTACTCAAAGCACGACATAAAACAACACTTTACCACTAAACTATATCCCCAGACCTTTTTATTTTTTATTTTGAGACAGGGTCTCACTAAGTTGCTTAGGACCTTGCTAAGTTGCTGAGGCTGGTCTAAAACTTGAGATTCTCCTGCCTCAGCCTCCCAAATCACTGAGATTATAGGTGTGTTCCACTGCATCTGGCTAGGATGTCATTTTTAAACTACCGAAAATTAAAAATAAAAACATCTGAAACAAACCAGAAGACAAAGGACCTTGCCAGGCACAGTGACACATGCCTGTAATCCCAGCACTTTGGGAGGCTGAGACAGGAGAATCGTGAGTTCAAAGCCATCCTCAGCAACAGTGAGGCACTGAGCAACTCAGTGAGACCCTGTCTCTAAATAAAACACAAAATAGGGCTGGGAATGTGGCTCAGTGGTCGAGTACCCCTGAGTTCAATCCTTGATACCAAAAAAAAAAAATGAGGAGAGGAAGGAATCAGGGTTCCACAATCTCCTTCAAGGATACTTTCCCAATGATCAAGGACATCCCACTAAGCTCTGCTTCTTAAAGGTTTTACCACTTCTCAAAACCACAATCCTGTAGAACAAGTGTTTAATGGATGTCTCCCAAGGGGGACATTCAAAATCCAAACCATAGCACAAAATAAGAAGAAAAGAAATAAGGGCTGGGGTTGTGGCCTTGTGGTAGAGCACTTGCCTAGCACATGTGAGGCACTGGGTTTGATCCTCAGCACCACATAAAAATAAATAAATAACATAAAGGTATTATGTCAATCTATAACTAAAAGAAAAAAAAAAGAAAAATTTGAATGGAAGTCAGCAAAATTCAAAAATAGAAAAAATTCAAAAACTAAAGGCCTTATTGTTGTTTTGATTGCTTTGCTTTGTTTTGTATTTGCAACACTGGGGATAAAAGCTGGTTCTTTGAAAGGATCAGTGAAATGGATACAGCTCTACCCATGCTAAGAAAAATAGAGAAAGGCCTCCAATTGCTAATATCAGAAATGAAAAAGAGACTATTAGAGCCGGGCACGGTGGCTCAAGCCTGTAATCCCAGCACTTAGGGAGGCTGAGACAGGAGAATCGCGAGTTCAAAACCAGCCTCAACAATGGTGAAGTGCTAAGCAACTCAGTGAGACCCTGTCTCTACATAAAACACAAAATAGGGCTGGGGATGTGGCTCAGTGGTCGAGTGCCCTTGAGTTCAATCCCCAGTACCAAAAAAAAAAAAAAAAAAAAAGACTATTAGCACATATCTTACAAACAACAAAAAGACTGTCAAGGAAGCCAGGTGTGATGGTGCATGCCTGTAATTCCAGCTACTTGGGAGGCAAAGGTTGGAGGATTGCAAGTTCAAGGCAAGCCTAGGTAACTTAGTGAAACCCTTGTCTCAAAATTTTTTTAAAAAGCGGGGGGTGGGGACTGCAGATGTAGTTCAGTGTTAGAGCACTTGCCTAGCATGTTCAAAGCCCTGAGTTTGATCTTCATTTCTGCAGAAGGGGAGGAAAAAAGGAATACTATGAACAACTCTATGCTAACAAAGTTAATAACCTGGATGATGAAATGAACTAATTCCTTGGTAAATGCAATCTGCCAAACCTACAATAAGAAATAGACAAGCTAGGCATGGTGGCACCTACCTATAATCCCAGTAGTTTGGGAGGCTGAGGCAGAACTGCAAGTTTGAGATCAGCCTCAGTACTTAGTAAGGCCCTAAGCAACTTAGTGAGACGCTATCTCAAAATAAAAAAATAAAAAGGGCTAGTGGTTGGGTTTGGATTGTAGCTCAGTGGTAGAGCACTTGCTTCGTATGCATGAGGCTCTGGGCTCGAACCTCAATACCACACAAAAATAAACAAAGATATTGTGTCCATCTACAACTAAAAAAAATATTTTAAAAAAAGGAGGGGTGGCTAGTGGTTAAGCATCTCTGGATTCAATTCTAGAACCCCCCCCCCCAAAAAAAAAGCTGGGCCTGGTGGTGCACACCTGTAATCCTTTGGGAGGCTAAGACAGGAGATTCACAAGTTCAAAACCAGCCTCAGCAATTGCCGGGGCACTAAGCAATTCAGTGTGACCCTGTCTCTAAATAAACACAAAGTAGGGCTAGGGATGTGGTTCAGTGATTGAGAACCCCTGAGTTCAATCCCCAGTACCCCCACCCCCCGCCGCCAAAAATAGTATACTGGTTGGGAAAGAGAATATAAAACTATCAGTTGAGATGATTTTCTATGTAGAAAATTTGAAAGTATTGGGGAAAAAACGAACCTTCTTGGAACTAATAAGCAATCATACCAAAGTTTCAGAACACAAGGTTAATATTAAAAAATCAGTTCTGTTTTCTAAAATAGTAGTCCCCTGCAATCTGCAGTTCTGCATTTCATGATTTCAGTTATCTGTGGACAACAGTGATCTGAAAATATTAAATGGAAAATTCTTGAAATAAGCAATTTCTAAGTTTTAAATTGTGTGTCAGTCGGTGTAGTGCAATGAAGTCTCACACCATCTGCTCCATCAAGCCTGGGATATGAATCATCTCTCTCTTTTTTTTTTTTAATATTTTTGTAGTTGTAGATGGACACAATGTCTTTATTTTATTGCTTTGTATATGGTGCTGAGGATCGAACCCAGGGCCTCACTCATGCAAGGCAAGCACTCTACCACTGAGCTACAATCCCAGCCTGAATCATCTCTTTGTCTAGTGTGTCCACACTATGTATGCTACCCTCTTGTTAATCATTTAGTAGCCATTTTAGCTATCAGATAGACTGTTGCAATATCATAGTGCTTATGTTCAAGTAACATTTATGTTGTAGTCTAATGTTATATCACAATGATTATGTCATTCACCCCATTTCTTCTCATCATGTAGGCCTTGTATCATCTCAAATCATCATGAAAAGGGCAAATACAGGGGCTGGGGTTGTAGCCCAGTGGTAGCACACTTGCCTAGCATGTGTGAGGCACTGGGTTCAGTTCTCAGCACTACATATCAATAAATAAAATAAAGGTCCATTGACAACTAAAAATATTTTTTAAAAAAGGGCAAATACACTACAGAAAGATACTTTGAGGGAGAGAGAGCAATAATTTCACACAATGTTTAGAAAAATTATTTTTTCTATTTTATTTTTATTTTTGTATTTTTTGGTACTGGGGATTGAACTCAGGGGCACTCAACCATTGAGCCACATCCCCAGCCCTATTTTATGTTTTTTTATTTAGAGACAGGGTCTTGCTGAGTTGCTTAGCGCCTCATCATTCCTGAGGCTGGCTTTGAACTCATGATTCTCCTGTCTCGGCCTCCCTAAGTGCTGGGATTACAAGTGTGCACCACTGTGCCCAGCTTCTATTTTATTATTAGTTATTTTTTAAAATATTTTTTTAGTTGTAGATGGACACAATGTCTTTATTTTATTGCTTTGTATGTGGTGCTGAGGATCGAACTCAGGGCCTCACGCATGAGAGGCAAGTGCTCTACCGCTGAGCTACAATCCCAGCCCATTAGTTATTATCATTAATCTCTTACTGTGCCTAATTATAAATTAAATTTTTTTGTAATGGAGATTGAACTCAGGGGCACTCAACCACTGAGCTACATCCTCAGCCCTATCTTGTGTTTTATGTAGAGACAGGGTCTCACTGAGTTGCTTAGCGCCTCACTGTTGCTGAAGCTGGCTTTGAACTAGCGATTCTCCTGTCTCAGCCTCCCAAAGTGCTGGGATTACAAGCTTGCACCACTGCGACCGGCTATATAAATTAAATTTTATCATAAGTATGTATGCATAGGAAAAACAGCACATACAGAGTTTGGTACTATCTGTGGTTTGAAGCATCCACTGGGGATCTTGCAATGTATCCCCTGTGGATAAGGAAATACTGCACAAGCTTTTAACAAGTGGAATTAGAAATTAAAAACAATACCATTTACATTAGTACCCCCAAAATGAAATACTTAGTAATTTATCTAACAAAATATGTTTAAGATCTATATGATCTCAAAATATGTTTAAGATCTGGTGGTAGCACACACCTATAATCTCAGTGACTCAGGAGGTTGAAGCAGGGTGATGGCAAGTTCAAGGTCAGCTTCAGCAACTTAGTGAGCTCCTGCCTCAAAATAAAAAATAAAATCTATATAAAGAAAACTACAAAACTCCATTTGAAGAAAGCAAAGAACTGAATAAATGGAGATATATATATTCCATGTTTATGGAGAGGAAGACTCAATATTGTCAAGATATTAATTCTTCACAATGTGATCTGCAGATACAATGAAATCCCAGCTAAAATCGTAGCAAGTTATTTTGTGGATATCAACAAAGTGATTCTAAAGTTTATAAAGAAGAAAAAGTCTCAGAATAGCTGACACAATATTGAAGGAAAAGACCAAATTAGGAGGAGTGACACTACCCTACTTCAAGACTTACTACAAGGCCACGGTACCAGAGACAGTGGGGTATTAGTGAAAGAATAAACAAATAGATTTATGAAACAGAAAAGAGATTCCATAAATAGATCCACATAAACATTGTCAATTAATCTTCAACAAAAGAACAAAGGCAATACAATTAGGAAAACATACTCTTTTCAAGAAATGGTGCTGGAACTACTGGACATAAAGATGAAAAAAAATGAATGTAGACACAAACTTTACATCCTTCACAAAAATTAACTCAAGTGGGTTACAGACTGAAATGCAATATGTAAAATTGTGAAATTTCACCAGGCGTGGTGGTGCACATCTGTAATCCCAGCAACTCAGGAGGCTGAGGCAGGAGTTCGAAACCAGCCTCAGCAACTTAGTGAGGCCCCAAGACTGTCTCTAAATAAAACATTAAGAAAGGCTAGTGATGTGGCTCCATGGTCAAGCATCCCTGGGTTCAATTTCTGGTACCAAAAAAAGAAAAAACACCTAAAATTTTTAGAAGAAAAAATATAGATGACCTTGCGTTTGGCATCAACATAAAAGTCATGATCCATGAAAGAATTGATAAGGTGGATTTCTGCTCCATGAAAGACACTGTCAAGAGAATGAAAAGACAAACCATAGACTGGGATAAAATATTTGCAAAAAACATATGTGATTAAAGACTGCTATTCAAAATATGCAAAGAATTCTTAAAACTCAATGAGAAAAGGGGGCTGGGATTGTAGCTCCGTGGTAGAGCGCTTGCCTTGCATGCGTGAGTCACTGGGTTCCATCCTCAGCACCACATAACAATGAGTAAATAAAATAAAGATGTTATGTCCATCTACAACTAAAAAAAAAAAAAAAAAAAAAAACTCAATGAGAAAAGAGGGCTAGGATTCTGGCTCAGTGATAGAGTGCTTGCCTCACACATGTTGAGGCACTGGGTTCGATTCTTAGCATTACATAAAGATAAAATAAAGATATTGTGTTCATCTTTAAAAAAATAATAAGAAAAGAATTACATTTTTAAAAAATGGACCAGGCTGAGATTGTGGCACAATGGTAGAGCACTTGCCTCACATGCGTGAGGCACTGGGTTCGATCCCCAGCACCACATAAAAATAAATAAATAAATAAAATAAAGATGCTTTAAAAAAAAACAAAAAGGACCGGATATGTGAAGACAGACACTAGAGAATTCAATGTGAAGATAGATAGATTGGATTTATGCTACTTCAACAAAGGAATGCCTTGGACAATCAGAAGCTAAAAGAGTAGAAGGAGGGTCCTCCTGTAAAAACATCAGGGAAGGGCTGGGATTGTGGCTCAGTGGTAGAGCGCTTGCCTCTCATGCATGAGGCACTGGGTTCAATCCTCAGCACCATATAAAAATAAAGATATTGTGTCCATCTACAACCAAAAATAAATATTTTTTAAAAACTTCAGGGAAGGCATAGATGGCTGTGAATGTAATTAATGCACTGAATTGTATACTTAAAATGGTAAATTTTATGTGATACATATATTTGTGTGTGTGTGTACTGGAAATTGAACTCCAGGTCACACATGCTAAGCAAGTGCTCTACCACTCAGCTACATCCCCAATTTTTAAAATCATATTGCTAAATTGCCTAGTCTGGCCTTGAATTTGTGATCCTCCTGCCTCCCAAGTAGCCACCTTGTCCAGGTATCATGTATTTTATCTCTTAAAAAAATCAATAAGCCAGATGTGGTGGTGTATGCCTGTAATCCCATCAGCTCAGGAGGTTGAGGCAAGAGGATTACAAATTCCAAACTGTCCTAAGCAATTTAGTAAGACCATTAAAAAAAGAAAAAGGGGGGCAGGGGTTGTAACTCAGTGGTATAATGCTTGCCTAGACTGTGTGAGGCACTGGGTTTGATTCCCAGCACCACATATAAATAAACAATACATAAATAAATAAACAGAAAGGGCTGGTGATGTGACTCAGTAGTTAAGAACCCCTGGGTTCAGTAACTGATACCAACAAAACAAACGAACAGTATATTTCCTAGCTCCATCAGACTAAAAGACCTAGAATCCATAAGCAATCACCAGTAGCAATGAGCATCCCTGGCATCTAGATTGTTCTTTTAAATTATCATTTCCTGTTAAAGGTAATGTGGAAGGCTGGGGCTGTAGCTCAGTAGCAGAGCATTTGCCTAGCACGTGTGGGGCACTGGGTTCAATCCTTAGCTCCATATAAAAATGAAGCAAAATAAATTCTTTCCATACACAACTACAAAAATATTTTTTTTAAAAAAGGAAAATGGGCTCCTTAGAGATGGCTGACTCCATGTCTAGGGCAAGAAATATAGATAAGCCTAAAATATATCATCATTTCAGGAAGAAAGAAAAGTAACAAAATCTACTGGTTTGTCAAAAAGACTCAGGATACTGTGTGCATGTACTAATATGTAACAACAAATCCTATCATTACGTACAACTATAATGCACCAATCCCAGCTACCTGAGGCTGAGGCAGGAGGATCACAAGTTTGAGACCAGCCTGGGCAATTTAGTGAGAATTTCTCTCAAAATAAAATGAAATAAAAAGAGCTGAGATTAGCTCAATGCTAAAGTATTTGCCTAGCATGTGTGAGGCCCTGGGTTCATCCTCAGTACTAAGCAGACACACACACACACACACACACACAAGACTGAGAGCCAACCTAAATAAACACATTGGCCAAAAAAAGTATACTATTAGAAAATCAATGAGAGTAATAGCTGCAATGGATTGAAACACATCAAGTAGGATTAAATCCATTTATACATAATCCATTTATTATTATTTTTTCATTGCTAGGGATGAAACATAGGGCCTTGCTCATTCAAGGCAAGCTTTCTCCCACTGAGCTATACCCCCATTTTATTGGTACAAAACCAGCTTTATTTGGTCACTTTAGAAGGATGCTAGGGAACCAACTCATTATTTTGAAAATTGGTAAAGAAAACAAATAAATCAATATTTCTTATGCTTTATTTACATAACTGTGTCTCACAGCAACTGAATAGGTGCTAAGGGGAATTTTCTACTTACAGAAATATTCCAGCTAATAAGCAAACTAGAAATGATAAAATTAAAACATCAGCAGTTGGCAACCCTAAAGAATTAATGAATCTAGGAAAATATCATCAATAGCTGACAACATTAAAAAAAACAAGGTATGCAATGTCATTGATAAGGCAGTCCTGCTTTCATTTTTTTCTATATTTTTATTGATGCAGATAGTTGTACATAATGCTGGGATTTGTTATTAATATTTGTACATACATACAACATTACAATATAATTTGGCTAATATCATTCCCTCCTCTCCTTCTTTGCCCTGGTCTCTTTCTTCTACTCTACTGATCTCCTTTCAATTTTCATAAGATCCTCTCATCTTTCATTTCCTTTTTCCTCTCTAGCTTACACATATGAGAGAAAACATATGACCTTGATTTTCTGAATTTGGTTTATTTAGCTTAACATAATATTCTCAAGTTCCACCCATTTCCCTGCAAATTACATAATTTCATTCTTTATGACTGAATAAGACTCCATTCTGCATTGTTATGGTTTAGATATAAGGTGTTCCCCCAAAGCTCATGTGTTAGACAATGCAAGAATTTTAAGAGGTGAAATGATTGGGTTATAGGAGCCTTAACCTAATCAGGGATTAATCCCTTGATATGGATTAACTCTGTGGTAACTGTAGGCAGGTGGGGTGTGGTTGGAGGAGGTAGGTCACTGGGGGCGTGACTTTGGGGTTTATATTTTGTACCTGGTGAGTGCAGTCCCTTTTCTGCTTCCTGATTGCCATGTCTTGAGCTGCTTTCTTCCTCTACATCTTTTCTGTATGATGATCTGCCTCACCTGGGGTCCAGAGTAATGGAACTGGACATCTGTGGACTGAGATCTCTGAAACCGTGAGCACCAAATAAACCTTTCTTCCTCTAAAATTGTTCTTGTCAGGTCTTTTGGTCACAGGAGCAAAAAGATTGACTCTGTGTGTATGTGTGTGTGTGTGTGTGTGTATGAATGTATATATATATATATATATATATATATATATATATATATATATATATATATATATATAAATTTTTCTTTATCCATTTATCCATTAATAGACACCTAGGCCTGTTGTGAAGACATTCCCCTATTGTGAATTGTGTTACTATAAAAATGGGTATCCATGGATCGCTATAGTATACTGACTTTAATTCTTTAGGATAGACACTGAGGATTGATATAGTCAAGTCATATGGTGGTTCCATTGCTAGTCTTTCACAGGAACCTCCATATTGATTTCCGTAGTGGTTGTATTCATATACAGTCCCACCAACAGTGCAAAAGTGGTCCTTTTCCTCCACATCTTCCCACTTATTGTTTGTATTCTTGAGAACCATTCTAATTGGAGTGAGATGAAATCTTAATGTAGTTTTGATTTACATTTCCCTAATTGCTAGTTATGTTGAACATTTTTTCATATATTTGTTGGCGATTTATATTTCTTCTTCTTCTTTTTTTTTTTTTTTTTAAGAATCTGGTTCTTTTTTTTTTATGTTTATTTTTTAGTTGTGGGTGACAGAATATCTTTATTTTATTTTTATGTGGTGCTGAGGATCGAACCCAGTGCCTTATGCGTGCTAGGCGAGCACGCCACCACTGCGCCATAATCCCAGCCCCTATATTTCTTCTTTTGAGAAGTGTCTGTTGAAATCATTTACCCATTAATTAATCAGGTTACTTTTTTTTTTAATTTTTTTATCTTTATTTATTTTTATGTGGTGCTGAGGATCGAACCCAGTACCTCACGCATGCGCGAGGAACGCTCTACCACTGAGCTACAATCCCAGCCCCATAATCAGGTTACTTTTTTACCCCCTCCCCAGCTGGGGATTGGACCCAGGGGCATTTTACCATTGAACTACATCCCCATCCCTTTTTAAATTTTGAGACAGGAGCTTGCTAAGTTACTGAGGTTGGCCTCGAACTTGTGATCCTTCTTTCTTAGACTCTTAATTTTTTTTTTTCATACTGGACATTGAACTCAGGGCACTCAACCACTGAGCCACATCCCTAGCCCTATTTTGTATTTTATGTAGAGACAGGGTCTCAATGAGTTGCTTAGCCCCTTGCCCTTGCTGAGGCTGGCTTTGAACTTGCGATTCTCCTGTCTCAGCCTCCCTAAGTGCTGGGATTACAGGCTTGCGCCACCGTGCCCTGCTTAGACTCTTGATTTGATAGGATAAAAGGAATGCCCAGTCCCTCCAAATTACCTGAAAACTTACAGTATTTTTTTGTTTGTTTGTTTCATTCTGGTTGTTGTTGCTGGAGATTGAACCCAAGGCCTCACAAAGACTGAGACTGTATTTTCCACTGACTACTCTATGCTCCCAGCCATCCTCTGTTACTTTTGTGTTATTATTATTAGTGTGTGTGTGTGTGTGTGTGTGTGTGAGAGAGAGAGAGAGAGAGAGAGAGAGAAGTTTTTTGAGTTCTTTATATTTTCTAGATTTTAATCCTCTGTCAGAAGAGCAGCAAAGAATTTCTCCCATTTTATAGGTTCTTCTTCACATTCTTGTTTCCTTTGCTGTGCAGAAGCTTTTAATGTGATGCCATTCCATTTATTAACTCTTGGCATTATTTCGTAAGCATTATGGGTCCTATTGAGAAAGTCATTACCTTTGCCTATGTGTTGGAGTATTAGCCCTATGTTTTCTTCTAGGAGTTGCATAGTTTCTGGTCTAATTCCTAGGTCTTTTATCCATTTTGAGTTGACTTTTGTACAGGGTGAGAAATAAGGTCTACTCTCATTCTTCTACGTATGGATAACCAATTTTCCCAGCACCATTTGTTAAAAAGACTGTCTTTTCTCCAATGTATGTTTTTGGTAACTTTGTCAAGGATCAGATGACTGTATCAGTGTTTGTGTGTATTTTATTTTTTACCGTTGGTCTATGTGTCTGTTTTTAGGCCAGCACCATACAGGTTTTGTTACTATAGCTTTATAGTATACTTTGAAGTCAGGTATTTTGATACCTCCGGCATTGCTTTTTTGGCTTAGAATTTCTTTGGCTATTCTGGATCTTTTATTCTTGGAATTTTAGGACTGTTTTTTCTAGTTATATGCAGAATGTCATTGGTGTTTTGATGGGAATTGAGTGGAATCTGCATATTGCTTTTAGTAATAGGGCCATTTTAACAATATTAACTGCCTATCCATGAACATGGGAGCTCTTAACATCTGTGACTTCTTCAATTTCTTTTTTCAACTTTCCATAGTTTTCATTGTAGAGGTCTTTCACCTCCTTGGTTAGATTTATTCCTACTTTTTGTTTGTTTGATTGGTACCGGGGATTGAACTCAGGGGTACTCTACCATTGAGCCACATCCCCAGCCCTATTTTGTGTTTTAATTAGAGATAGGGTCTCACTGAGTTGCTTAGTGCCTTGCCATTGCTGAGGCTGGGTTTGAACTCGCAATTCTCCTGTCTCAGCCTCCCAAAGTGCTGGGATTACAGGCATGCGCCACTGTGCCTGGCTTATTTTTGTTTTTGAGGCTATTGTAAATGGGATTGTTTTCCTGATTTTTTTCTCAGCAGATTCATTATTGGTATACAAGAAAGCTATTGATTTTTATGTTGATTTTGTAACCTGCTAATTTGCTGAGTGTATGACCTATATATTGGTGAGAGAGGTGTTTAGATGACCCAGTTTTATTGTACTGTGGTGTATCTGAGTTTTCAATTCAAGTAGCTTCTGTTTTATGTAATTAGGTACACCAATGCTTGGAGCATAAATTTTACTATGACTATATCATCTCTTTAGATTGTTCCCTTTACCATATGATGTGACCTTCTTTTTCTCTTCAGATTGATTTTGGTTTCACTTTGTTAGGTATGGGAGTAGCTACTCCTATTGTTTACAGGCTCCATTTTCATGGAATATCAATTTTCATCCTTCAGCTTTAGCCTGTCACTATCTTTACCTGTAAGGTGAGTCTCTTTCAAACAACATAGAGTTGGGTCTTGCTTTATCCATTCTGTCAGACTATGTCTTTTAACTGAAAAGTTGAGACCATTTACATGTAATGTTATTCTTGAGAGATGTTTATTACTTCCTGCCCTTTTGTTAACTTTTTTTTTTTTTTTAATATATTTTTAGTTGTAGATGGACACAATGTCTTTATTGTATTGCTTTGTATGTGGTGCTGAGGATCGAACCCAGGGCCTCACGCATGCGAGGCAAGCGCTCTACCGCTGAGCTACAATCCCAGCCCCCCTTTTGTTAACTTTTAATGTTGAATTTGGCCTGTTTCCATTTCTTAGCTACTCTTTTTTTTTTTTTTTTTTTTTTTTTTTTTTTTTTTTTTTTTTTTTTTTTTTTTTTTTTTTTTTTTATTTTTTTTTGTAGATGGACACAATGTCTTTATTTTATTGCTCTGTATGTGGTGCTGAGGATCGAACCCAGGGCCTCACGCATGCAAGGCAAGCGCTCTACCGCTGAGCCACAATCCCAGCCCTCTTAGCTACTCTTCAAATGGTATTTGTCCATTTGTGAGCTCTGGAATTCATTTTTTCTGTTTTCTGTAGTGCCAGCTTAGTAGTCATGATTTGTTTTAGTTTCTGCTTATTTTGGAAGATTTTTGTTTCTTCTTTGATTCTGAAGGATAGCTTTGCTGGATATAGCAATCTTGGTTGACAGTTATTTTTCTTTCAGGGCTTGGAACACATCATTCCAAATATTCCTGGATTTTAGAATTTTTACTGAGAAATTGAAAGAACTCCTAATTGGCTCGCCTATAAATGTGACCTGATATTATTCTCTTAAGGCTTTTCAAATTCTATTCTTATTCTGTATGTTAGACATTTTAATGGTAATGTGTTGTGAGAATGTTCTTTTTGATTCTTTTTATTTGGGGTTCTAAATGCATCCTGTATCTATATGTCCATCTCATTCTCAAGGTACAGAAAATTTTCTGCTATTATTTCCCTGAAGAGGTTATCAAAGCCATTAGCCTGCCTTTCCTAACCCTGTTCAATTCCAATAATTCTGAACTTTGGTCTCTTCATGTCCCAAAGTCCATGTATATTCTGGTCATTGTTACTTATTTTCTCTTCTTTAATAGTGTCTGAATGTTCAAAGTCAGTCACTTTGTCTTCTGGCTCTGAGATTCTGTCTTCAGCATAGTCTATTAGAGGGACTTTCAACTGAACATTTTATTTGATTTGTTGTGTCTTCCATTTCCCAGATTTCTGTTTGGTTCTTTTTCAGTATCTCTGTATTCTTATTGAATTTCTCATTATCCTGTACTGACTTCCTTAATACATTCAGTTGTTTTTCTGTGTTCTTTTGGAATTTTTTTTTTTTGTAATCATTCTTTTAAATTCTTTATCTGGTATTTCATCCACTTCATTAATTTTGGAGTCAGTTACTGGTAAATTGTAAGTTTTAGGAGGTGTCATGTTACCTCATTTTTTGGTATTTCTTGTATTCCTGTGTTAGGTTTTATGTATCCATTGGGATAGATTTCTCTTCAACTTTTATATGTCAGCCTTTTTAGGGCACAGTCTTTTCTTGCCATGGGATTTTGTCTCTTCTATTCTTTGTATTAAAGTTTTGCTGAAGTTTGAGTGTGATTAATTTGTGTTAGAGCAAAGTGAGCTGTCTCTTGGTTGGGTTTAGATCAGCAACAGGGTCTCTATCCTATGAACCTGTAGTGTCTGTGTAGATTGCCAGCATCTCACAGAAAATGGAGAAACAAACAGTAGCAACAAGCAATGCAATCAATATACAGCATTAAAATAAATACCCAGTACCTACCATGACATCTACAACATTAATTATCACAAAAACAGGAATGATAGGATCTGCAATTGCCAACTACAAAGCAATAAACAGCCACTGACTAGACCTGGAGTTAAAGTAAACAGTGAGTGTCAACTATACCATCCATAGCACTAATAACTGCAACAACATGAATGAAGTTATACAAACCAAATAGCTCTAAAAGATGGTTAAAGTATAATTCATTAAAAGGAAAGAAATGTGATAGAAAGGAAAAAGAAGTTTAGAATGTTCAAAATGTGAACAGAGAGAATGCAGAAGAGTTATAGCAAGTGGTGGTGGCTATAAAGAAGGAGGAGGAAAAAATAAATAGGAAATAAGAAAATTAAAGCCGGGCGCGATGGCACAAGCCTGTAATCCCAGCACTTAAGGAGGCTGAGACAGGAGAATCGCAAGTTCAAAGCCAGCCTCAGCAATGGCGAGACACTAAGCAACTCAGTGAGACCCTGTCTCTACATAAAACACAAAATAGGGCTGGGGATGTGGCTCAGTGGTCGAGTGCCTCTGAGTTCTATCTCCGGTACTGAAAACAAACAAACAAACAAAAAACTAAAGGCAGGGGAGAGAGAGAGAAGATAATTTAGCTGTTAGTGGGAGGAGAAAGGAGAGAAAGAGAAGCAAGGGAAATAAACACAATAACAAAACAAAAACAAATTTTAAAAATCCCTAACCCTCAAAAGATAAGGAAAAATAACTACCATAAAAAACACTAAAAATGAGGAAAGAATCAAGTATGCATATGTATGTGTGTGTATGTGTGTCTATCCATGAGCCAATCAGCACAGCAAGAACACACACACACACAACCCAAAAAAAGGAAAAAATTCTTAATAAAAAAGGAAAAAAGGGCTGGGGCTGTGGCTCAGTGGTAGAATGCTTGCCTAGCATGCATGAGACACTGGGTTCAATTCTCAGCACCACATACAAATAAATAAAAATAAAGGTCCATCAACAACTAAAAGAAAAAAAATTAAATAAAAAGAAAAGAAAAAGAATTATCACTAAGGTGGTCAAAACTGTTTCAAAACAGTTTTAATGAGGACAGATAATCATTGCCTACGCCCAGCTGTCCTTCTTTCCATTTCTTCTTGGGCTATGTAGACAGAGAGAGAGTGAGAGAGAGAGAGCCCATGAGTGAGCACCAGAACACACAGGCATGCAGAAGGGCTGGTGATTGTTAACCACTTCCTTCTTTGTGTGTTGCTTATTGAGATGCTACCTGAAGTGACCTAAAACTGAAGCTGGTTAAAATAGCTCTTCACTTTCCTTCTCACTAGTATAGGGTAGAACAGAATGGGACATACAAAACAAGCAAAGATCTAACATAATGAACTAAAAATTTAAGAAAACAATGAATATTCAACAGGCAGGTTGCAGAAATTTAAGACACAACATTATGTTTTTAAATACTTGGGGCATAAAAGCATCTACTGATCATGAAACAGCAGAAGAATTCAGTGAAGAGTTTGCCAGGGTCAATACTGATGAAAATCTGATTCTGAAACAAGTCAATAGAACTGATGAAACATCAATGTTTTTGCATTATTGTCCCAGAAAGACAGAATACCACTGATAAAACAGCACCTATTGGAATTAAGGGTGTCAAGGACAGAATAACCATGCTGGAACATGCCAATGCAGTAGGCACACATAACTGTACGTTTGCTATGTTGAAATCTCACAGTTTTATTTATTTATTTATTTATTGGTTGTAAGATGTTCCTTTACTGAAATACTTTCCTTTGTTCTCCTCAACTAGCTAAATATTCCACTATACCATTGTTGATGTCCTTTAAGATATCACAAGGGGGGCTGGGGCTGTGGCTCAGCGGTAGAGCGCTTGCCTCGCATGCATGAGGCCCTGGGTTCAATCCTCAGCACCACATACAAAGCAATAAAATAAAGACAGTGTGACCATCTACAACTAAAAAAAATATTAAAAAAATAAAAGATATCACAAGGGGGGGCTGGGATTGTGGCTCAGCGATAGAGCGTTTGCCTTGCATGCGTGAGGCACTGGGTTCAATCCTCAGCACCACATAAAAATATATTTGTGACCATCTACAACTAAAACAAATATTAAAAAAAAAAAGATATCACAAGGGGACATCTATCAACATTACCACCTGTAGACTGAGCAGTTCCCAAGATATCTTTAATAGTTTCATAATTCTCTGGCTAAAGATTGGGCAGCATCTGTCCAGCAATGTTCACAATTTCATTGAAAGTGTTATTTCCACTATGTGTAATGTTTTTCTTTCTTTCTCTTGATGGTTCCTAGAGGACTTTGAAGATCAGGAAAGAGATCGAAGGTGCCACCTCCATCTGGACCTGTCTATTCTGAATGGTCAGTTTCACTGTCATCCTCAGACTCCTCTAGTTGTCAGTTACTTGGCAATGTCATCACCAACCTTTTTGGAGACAGACACACAGAGCCAACCTTGGCGGCCAGAGCAGAAATGGCACCAACTTTGTCACTGGTGCATCTCAGGTATATGACTTTGATCCTGTTGGGGATGAAAGTTTGGCAGCATAGTAGAGGTAGCTGAGGTCAGATGAACCCTGATACAAGACAACCAAAGGAAGCTGCACTTGCTGGGCATGGTGGCACAAGCCTATAATCCCAGCAGCTCGGGAGGCTGAGGCAGGAGGATCACAAGTTCAAAGATAGCCTCAGCAATTTAGTGAGCCCCTAAGCAACACAGCGAGACCCTGTCTCAAAATGAAAAAATAAAAAGGGCTGGAGATGTGGCTCAGTGGTTAAGTACCCCTGCGTTCAATCCCCAGTACAAGAAAAAAGAAAATAAAGTTGAACTTTTTCTTCCTTTAAGCTGAAAACCTCTTGCTGATCTGTGTGTGTTTGTGTGATGCTGCAGAACCCAAAGCCTCACACCTGCTTAAGCACACACTCTACTACTGAGCTACATCCCCAGTTCTCTTGCTGTTTAAAAAGGAACTTTCTGACTCGGGATGCTGCTCAGTGATAGAACATTTCCCTGGCATGCATTCATGAGGCCTTGGGTTGGATCCCCAGCACTATAAAATAAATAAAAATTTTTTAAAAGAAATTTCTAACTGGGCATGATGGCACATCGCTGTAATCCAAGCTGCTCAGGAAGCTGAGATAGGAGAATCACAAGTTCATGGCTAGACTGGATACTCAGCAAGACCTTGTCTCAAAATAAAAATTTAAAAAGGGCTGGGGATGTAGCTCAAAAGTAGAGTGCTAAATAAAGATATTTGTGTCCATCTACAACTAAAAAAAAAAAAAATTAAAAAAAATAAAAGGGGGCTGGGATTATGACTCAGTGGTAGAGCGCTTGCCTCG
>PVHX01021455.1:19578-29843 GCA_004024805.1 Geosciurus inauris
TTTTTTTTTTTTTTTTTTGGTACCGGAATTGAACTCAGGGGCACTCGACCACTGAGCCACATTCCCAGGCCTATTTTGTTTTTTGTAGAGACAGGGTCTCACTGAGTTGCTTAGCGCCTCGCCCTTGCTGAGGCTGGCTTTGAACTTGATTCTCCTGTCTCAGCCTCCCAAAGCGCTAGGATTACAGGCGTGTGCCACCCCCCACCCCGCCACCGTCTACAAGGCTATTTTTATGTTAACAAAAAGGCATAGATCAGCTGGGATATCTATCTGATTGACTTTACATTTTGTACTAGCAGCTTGTACTCACTGCAAAGCAGGTAGATGGCATGATGATTAAAGATTTTTTTATTCCTTGACAGCTCTTTTGCTCATCTTCTAGCTAAAATGATATTAAAATGATATTATTATCCCAGCACTTAGGGAGGCTGAGACAGGAGAATCGCGAGTTCAAAGCCAGCCTCAGCAATGGCGAGGTGCTAAGCAACTCAGTGAGACCCTGTCTCTACATAAAACACAAAATAGGGCTGGGGATGTGGCTCAGTGGTTGAGTGCCCCTGAGTTCAATCCCCAGTACCAAAAAAAAAGTAATATTTATTTTTTAAAATAATAATGTTTATGCCATGTACTTTCCTCAAAGTATGACTTCACTGAGTCAGCCATGTAGCTAGAGTATCCTTAGATCAATGAAGAGTAAGTCAAAAACATTTTCTCAAACAGCATGTTAGCAACAGTGAACAGAGGTATGGGTGTGGAATGTTTTCCAAAGGAGTTTTGCATGAAGAATACCATATGTACTCCTACCAATGCATGGAACATATTGACTAAAGAAAATTGTGCATGCCTGACATAACCTCTGGCCTGTGACTATATTCAGTGATAATGATGAATAAGATAGTGATTTTGAAGCTGGGCGCGGTGGTACATGCCTGTAATCCCAGCATTTTGGGAAGCTGAAACAGGAGAATCATAAGTTCAAAGCCAGCCTCAGCAACAGTGAGGCACTAAGCAACTCAGTGAGACCTTGTCTCTACAAAAAACACAAAATAGGGCTGGGGATATGGCTCAGTGGTTGAGTACTCTTGAGTTCAATCCCCGGTACCAAAAAAAGAAAAAGTGACTTTGAAGGATTTCATGTCAAGTGAGAAAAAATTATTTCTTTTTTTTTTCAGTTGTAGATGAACACAATACCTTTATTTATTTATTTTTTATATGGTGCTAAGGATCGAACCCAGTGCCTCACACGTGGAGGCAAGCACTCTACCACTGAGCCACAACCCCAGCCCAGAAAAAATTATTTCTAACCTCCTCATATATGCAAAAAATATACCTACAGTATTCATCAGAGTTAGTTAGAAGAAGTGGATATCAAACAAGTTTCTGACATGATAATGAGGCTCCTGTTATTCATTCATTGACCAATGGTGAGTTAGCCAAAATGGTTATGACTCAAGGTGATCTTGATGATGGTGATGATGAAGATGACATGATTAACACTGCAGAAAAAGTGCCTATAGAGGACATGGTGAAAATGTGTGGCAGCTTACTAAATGACTAGAACAGCATGCATTCATATCAATGTATAAAATCAAAGAGAAACGTGGAAGACAAAAACCATTTGGGGGGGGGGGTACTGGGGATTGAACCCAGGGCACTCAAACACTGAGCCACATTCCCAGCTCTATTTTGTGTTTTATTTGGAGACAAGGTCTCACTGAGTTGCTTAGCTCCTTGCCGTTGCTGAGGCTGAATTAATGAGTTTCCTGTCTCAGCCTCCCAAAGTGCTGGGATTACAGGCATGTGACACTGCAACTGGCTAAGGCAAACATGATTTTTAATGAAGCCAATGACTCTGGAGGAAACTTTCAAAAAAGCCATTCAGCTGAGCACAGTGACACACACATATAATCTCAGAGACCGAGGAGGTTGAGCAGGATGATCACAAGTTCAAGGCCAACCTCAGCAACTTATTGAGACCCTCTCCCAAAAAATAAAAAGAACTGGGGATATGTCTCAGTGGTTAAGTACTCCTGGCTTAAATTCTGGCACACACACCAAAAAGCCTCCTCATCCCTACAGAATCTACTTCTTGGTGCCTCACCTGCTGCCGGTGATCCTTTTCACATAAAAAAATGCAGTCGGTGTAACTTTTCATCAAAACACAACATTGTAAATGGAAACTGAGTGCTACTATTGTTACTGATATTACTGTGTGATAGCAGGTGCCCTACTGCAGGTATGAGACTGTGCTGCTTAATTACCCTGAACACACTATTTTTTACACTGCATTCATAGTATGTGTTATTTTTTAAAGTCAAGTACTTTTGTGTGAATAAGTGTGAGAAAACGATTGCTTATTGTTAGCATAGAAGTTCAGAGTCAGGAATGATGGTGATATCAAACTGCCACAGACCATCCCCATAAATATCTGAGACAGCGCAGAGGTACAGACAGTGCCTTTGCTTTCTTTTTTTTCCCCATCTTTGCTTTCTGATGGTTCAAAGTACATAGGCTTTGTTTTATGCACAAAATTACTAAACATATTGTATAAAATTACCTTCAGGCTATATGTATAAGTTATATATGAAACACAAATGAATTTTGTGTTTAGACTTGGGTCCCATCTGATATCTGATATACATGTAAGTATTTCCATTTTTTTAAAATCTGAAATCCAAAACACTTCTGGTCTCAAGCATTTTGGATAAGGGATATTCAACATATAATCTGCTACTTAGCTTATCTCCCAGCCTTTTATTTTGAAAAAGTTTTAACTTAAAGAAAAATGGAAGGCTGTGGATGTAGCTCAGTGGTTAAGTGCTTTCCTTTAATGCACAAGATTCTGGATTTAATCCCCAGTGCTGCAAAAAAAAAAAAAAAAAAAAAGGAAATAATAGTATAACATACTATTATCAGTGAGATGGGGAGTCTCACTATGTTACCCAGGCTGACCTGGAACTCCTGGGCTTGGGCCTCCTGACTAGCTGGGAATACAGATATGCTCTACCATACCAGCTCATGAAAATAATAGTAAAATGAGTATCATTATTCTTTATCCATATTCACCAATTGTCAACATTTGACATGTTTGCTTAATTTCTCTTTTTGACCAGTAATTACATTTCAGCTGGTGAAAAGAATAAGGGGGAAAAGAGAATAAGGAAAACTGTAACACCAATATTTTGTAGGTGAGATTGCAAAATGGTATAATACACTTGGGAAACATTTTGGCAGTGTCTTATAAAGGTAAACATACATTTAGCATATGACCCAGTAATCCCACTCTTACATATTTACCCAAGAATAAATGAGAACATGCCCACACAAAGACTAATATGCACATTTTTAATGACAGCATTATTATAACAAGTGCCCACACAAAGAGTAATATGGACATTTTTATGACAGCATATTTATAATAGGCCCTAACTATAAACAAACAAAAATATCCTGCAACTGGAAATGAAAGAACAATTTCTTTACAATGGGTTACGACTCTGCACTAAATAGGAATGAGATATTTTTCTTGCAACAACATGAATGAAACTCAGAAACATTATGTTAAGTGAAAGAAATCAAACAATGATTACATTTATATGAAATTCTAGAAAAAGTAAAATCACAGGGCAGAAATCAGGTCAATGGTTACCTAGAGCTTAGGTGGCAAGGGTGCTTAGTTACCTTGAACAAACTTTTTTTTTTTTTTTTGGTACTGGGGATTGAACTCAGGGGTGCTCAACCACTGAGCCACATCCCCAGCCCTATTTTGTGTTTTATGTAGAGACAGGGTCTCACTGAGTTGCTTAGCGCCTCGCTGTTGCTGAGGCTGGCTTTGAACTCACGATTCTCCTGTCTCAGCCTCCCTAAGTGCTGGGATTACAGGCTTGAGCCACTCCGCCCAGCGAACAAACTATTTTTTCACTGTATTCATGGTATGTTACATTTTGTAAAGTCAAGTACTTTTTTTGAGAGTGTGAGAAAATGATTGGGGCAAAAGGAAACTTTTTAGGGTGATGGAAACATTTTATATTTTAATTGTTATGGGGGTTATGTGACATTATACAAAACTTATCAAACTGTACATCTAAAATGAATGAATTTTATTTTATGAAAATTATACCTAAAAACATTTAGGAGAAATTTTTTTAAACTTTTTTTTTTAGTTGTTGATAGACTTTTATTTAATTTACTTATTTATACATGGTGCTGAGAATTGAACCCACTGCCTCACGCATGCCAGACAAGTGCTCTACCACAGAGCCACAATCCCAGCCCCGGGAAATTTTTTTTTTAAGGAAGAACTGCCAGCTGTGGTGGCATAAGCCTATAATCTCAGTAGCTGGGGAGAATGAGGCAGGAGGATCACAAGTTAAGAAGCCAATCTCAAGGGCTGGGGTTGTAGCTCAGTGGTAGAGCGCCTGCCTCACATGCATGAGGCACTGGGTTCGATCCTTAGCACCACATAAAAAAAAAAAAAGATATTTGTGTCCATCTACAACTAAAAAAAAAAATTAAAAAAAGAAAAAAAGAAGCCAACCTCTAGCTGGGCGCGGTGGTGCACACCTGTAATCCCAGCACTTTGGGAGGCCGAGACAGGAGAATTGTGAGTTCAAAGCCAGCCTCAGCAACAGCGATGCACTAAGCAACTTAGTGAGACCTTGTCTCTAAATAAAACACAAAATAGGGCTGGGGATGGGGTTCAGTGTTCGAGTACCCCTGAGTTCTATCCCTCGTACCAAAAAAAAAAGCCAACCTCAGCAACTTAGCAATACCCTTTCTGAAAATAAAAAATAAAAATGGATGGTGATGTAGCTCAGTGGGACAGGATCCCTAGGTTCAATCCCCAATACCAAAAAATAAAACATAAATACATAAATAAATAGATAAATAAAGAAATGGAAGAATTAGGCAACTGTAAAGGACTGACTTGAAAAGCTCTCATAGATGTATTATCATAATTAGTTTTTGTACAATTAAAAAAAAACTGTCAGTATCTATAATTGCATTGATTATTGCTTGAAGTTTATGGAAGTAATTGGGAAAAAGGCTGGCCATGCAGAGGGAAACTGTATGGCTGGAAGAAGTGGTGGGCCTTTTAACTTTCTTAGAATTTTTATGGGTGTCCATATCACCTATTTAAGGAATAAATGACTAAGATAGAATAAAACCAATATAAAAACAAAATGAAGCTGGATGCAGTGGCGCATATGTATAATCCCAGGTACTCAGGATACTGAGGCAGGAGGATCCCAAGTTCAAGGCCAGCCTGGGCAACTTAGCAAGATCCTGTTTCAAAATAAAAAAAAACAAAAAGAACTGGAGATTTAGCTCAGTGGTAGAACATGCATGGGTCCAATCTCCAGCACTGCAAAAATAAATAAGAAACGAAGGAAGGAAGGAAGGAAGGAAGGAAGGAAGGAAGGAAGGAAGGAAGGAAGGAAGGAAGGAAGGAAATTACATTACATGAATTTTTAAATATTTTTTAGTTGTAGATGGACACAATATCTTTACTTATTTATTTATGTGGTGCTGAGGATTGAATTTTTTTAAATATTTATTTTTTAGTTGTAGGCAGACAGAATATCTTTATTTTTTTTATTTTTACGTGGTGCTGAGGATCGAACCCAGTGCCTCACGCATGCTAGGCGAGCACGCTACCACTGCGCCACAACCCCAGCCCTGAGGATTGAATTTTTTAAAAATATTTTTTAGTTGTAGATGGACACAATATCTTTATTTATTTATTTATGTGATTCTGAGGATCAAACCCAGCACCTCACACATGCGAGGTGAACACTCTACCACTGAGCTACAATCCCAGTCCCAAATTAAATAAATTTTGACTTAGAATGTTAAAAAGAGAGAAATGTAGCCAAGCATGGTGGTGCAAGCCTGTCATCCCAGCACGTAGGGAGGCTGAGACAGGAAAATCCCAAGTTCAAAGCCAGCCTCAGCAATGGCAAGGCACTAAGCAACTCAGTGAGACCCTGTCTCTACATAAAACAAAATAGGGCTGGGGATGTGGCTCAGTGGTCGAGTGCCCCAGAGTTCAATCTCCAGTACCAAAAAAAAAGAGAGAGAGAAATGTGACCATTTTTTTAGACTTAAATTTCGTGAAGTAGGTCATGCCAGTTACACAAACATATTGTTACTTTTAAACTCTAATATAATAGTAATATTTAACATTTACTGAGTTTGTCTATGTGCCTGGCATTGTCTAAACACTTGATAATAACAAATTAAAGCACACATAAGTTTGGTTACCTATCCCAGACACACAGCTAGCCAGAAGCCGTGACAGTCTAAAGGGTGCCTGAATCCTTGCAGCATGGAAGAAAATAAGATGGAGCAGATAAGTGTCTCTTGTAGGAGTAGTCAGTGTGACAAGAGAAAATATACTATTATATTGGCCACACCCCTTCTGGCCTTGATCTGAAAGTCTGAACTGAAGCAACTAACAGGTCCTGGAGAGGGATCCAGTGGCCCAAAACCTAAGGATCATGCTGTAGGAGTTAAATCCTAATCAGTTTTCTGGGTTGAAGCAAAGAGAAATAAGCCAGGCAGGCCACAAAGTGTTTCCAATGTGACCCAGGAAATCTGGTAATAGTTCCACCACAGATATTCTGCCTCCTGCCAGGGGTGTAAGTTTGATGTTACTTGTAACAGCTAGGAGAGCCAGAGAGGGAGAGAAGCCTTCTGGAAAATGAGGGAAAGTGTGGAAATTGTTGGGGGTTACAGAATGGAGAAATTTTCCCTTTTTTATTCTGCATATGGCTTCAGGGAGGGAATGGGTAAAAGAGGACATCTGGAAATAATGTAACAGGATGTTGCTTCATAAGCCCTAAGGCTTGGGTACCTGTATGACCTCCTGTTCTCATTTATTTCTGGATCACTGGTTGAGAGGCTGAGTTATTGCATCTCATTCTATAGATCCTGACATTTCACCCAATCAGTTACACCTGTCTTGTAGGATCATTTCCAAGAACCTCTATTTCTATTGCTTCCTTGAGATACCTGTTTTCTGGTTTGCTCTGTAGAAACCAGTTAATTCCCTCCAACCTCCCTCCTACATAACTGAGAATTTGGAGAACTGTATATTCTGTCCCCAAGATAAATAGATGGAATTGCACATGGAGTAGATACCTCTTTCCACCTTTTTTTTTTTTTTAAGATTGAACCCAAAGGCACTTAACCACCGAGCCACATCCCCAGCCCTATTTTGTCTTTTATTTAGAGACAGGGTCTCACTGAGTTGCTTAGGGCCTCACTAAGTTGCTGAGGCTGGCTTTGAACTTGCGATCCTCCTGTTTCAGCCTCCTCAGCTCCTGGGATTATAGGTGTGTGCCATTGTGCCTATCTCCTGTTTCCCACTTTTTGGACCTTGAGTTTATAGCTGGACTTTGCTATTAGTTGCTATGAGTCTCAATCTTATGTTTTTTTCTAGGTTGTATGTCTTATCTCTCCCAATTTATAAGAAATTTTCTGAAGTCAGGTATGGTGGTGCATACCTGTAGCCTCAGGTACTTGGGGGAGGCTGAAGCAGAAGGATCACTTGAGCACTGTAGTTCAAGGCCAACCTGAGCAACATAGCAAGAACTCATCTGAAAATGTAGATACAGAGGATATATAGATATAGATATAGATGTAGATAAGAACTTTTCTCAGGACTGGGGCTGTATCTCAGTGGTAGAGTGCTTGCCTAGCATGCGTGAGGCACTGGGTTCGATCCTCAGCACCACATATAAATAATAAATGAATAAAATAAAAATCCATCAACAACTAAAAAAATTTAAAAAAAAAAGAACTTTTCTCAGATCCAGGGGCCATGTCTGCCACAATATCCAATCTATTTACACTTCAAGATTATACCACCAAAAATATTCACTGCTCTCTCCAGTATGCCCACCCTGGTCTAAGGCAGGGTATTCATAGCACATTCAAATTAGGTAATTTGGGCTAAGGTTGTGGCTCAGTGGCAGAGCGCTTGCCTTGCACGTGTGAGGCACTGGGTTTGATCCTCAGCACCACATAAAAATAAATAAACAAAATAAAGACACTGTGTCCATGTATAACTAAAATATATTTTAAAAAAACCAAATTAGGTAATTCATGGAAAACCTTAATTATTAAAGAAATAAATTAGTGCAGTGGAAAATGAATGCAATTCAGAAGGGGGCCACATTGCCCTGAGAGGAATGGGGAAACAGAGAGAAAGGAAGAACTTAGTAGAGAGGGCTACTTGACAGGAGTTGTGACTTTTGGTTAAGGGATACAGCAGCCTGCAACAACCTGAAGATTGGGAGCCAGGGAAATATGCTGATCCCACTTTTCTCTCACCCTCTGATTATTTGTGACATTGGTCAAATTCACCCAGAAGCCACAGGGCCTAGGAGCCCGTTAGTCAGTCAACACAGGTCAGCAGGTGTACAGTGCAAGGTGGAAAAGAAGTGCACCTGGAAAGCAAACAGAAGATGATCTTTAACCTGCATTACTTCAGTGAACTTAACTGACAGCCTTGGTTCTTCATAGCTGCCAACAGTCTCCTTAAAAAAAAAATATGATAAAAAAATGTAAAACAAAATTTGCCACTTTAACCACTTTTAAATGGTTAAAACTCAGTGGCATTAATTACATTCGTAGTGGTTTTTCTGTTTTACCTGGGGGCAGGGGAAAGGGTGGAGATTGAACCCAGAGCCTTGAGGATGCTAGGCAAACACTCTACCAAAGAGCTACATCCCAGCCTACACTCATAGTGTTTTGTAACCATTACTACTATTTCCAAAACTTTTCCATAACCCTAACAAAAACTGTACCCATTAAGCAACAACTACCCATTGACCTTTCTAGCCAGCTCCTTGGTAACCTGTACTTTTTTTTGTATTTGCTTATTCTAGGTATTTCATTATAAGGAATCATTATAATATTTGTTCTTTTGTTTCTGGCTCAGTGTGTATGTGTGTGTATGTGTTATTCTAATCCTTACAAGCATATCACTAGCCGATACAGTGGCACACTGTAATCCCAGCATTTTGGGAGGCCGAGACAGGAGAATCCCCAAGTTCAAAGCCAGCCTCAGCAAAAGCAATGTGCTAAGCAACTCAGTGAGACCCAGTCTCTACATAAAACACAAAATAGGGCTGGAGATGTGGCTCCATGGTAAAGTGCCACTGAGTTCAATCCCTGGGACCCCCTCCCCCCAAAAAAAGACTACACCAGGCTGGGGTTGTGGCTCAGTGGTAGAGCACTTGCCTAGCATGTGTGAGGCACTGGGTTCAATCTTCAGCACCACGTAAAAACAAACAAAGAAATAAATGAAGTAAAAAATTAAACAAAAACAAAAAAAAACACCAGGTGGTTTCACAGGTGAATTCTATTAATTTTTTTTTTTTTTTTTTTTGGTACCGGGGATTGAACTCAGGGGCACTCAACCACTGAGCCGCATCCCCAGCCCTATTTTGTATTTTATTTAGAGACAGGGTCTCACTGAGTTGCTTAGCGCCTGCCTTTGCTGAGGCTGGCTTTGGACTCACGATTCTACTGTCTCAGCCTCCCAAAGTGCTGGGATTACAGGCGTGCACCACCATGCTGGCTGAGACCCTGTCTCCAAATAAAACACAAAATAGGACTGGGAATATAGCTCAGTGGTCAAGTAACCCTGAGTTCAATCTCCAGTACAAAAAACAACAACAGGGGCTGGGGTTATGGCACAGTGGTAGCGTGCTCACCTAGCACGCATGAGGCACTGGGTTCAATCCTCAGCACCACATAAAAATAAAATAAAGATATTCTGTCTACCTACAACTAAAAAAATAAATATTATAAAAAAAACAACAAAAGAAAAACCCAAAAAACAAACTATGCAAACCAGAAGACAGAAGAAAAATATCTTTAGAGTACTGACAAAAAAAAGTCAACATAAAATTATTTACCTGCAAAAATTATTATTCAAAAATAAAGTCCTAGTTGTTCAAAAAATTAAGCATAGAGGGGCTGGGGCTGTAGCTCAGTGGCAGAGCACTTGCCTAGTATGTGTGAAGTACTGGGTTCAATCCTTAGCACCACATAAAAATCAACAAATGAAATAAAGCCCACAAGTGGTGGCATGCGCCTATAATCCCAGCAGCTTGGGAGGCTGAGGCAGGAGGATCATGAGTTCAGAGCCAGGCTCAGCAACAGTGAGGTGCTAAGCAACTCAGTGAGACCCTGTCTCTAAATAAAATACAAAATAGAGCTGGGGATGTGGCCAAGTGCCCCTGAGTTCAATC
>PVHX01021456.1:0-17421 GCA_004024805.1 Geosciurus inauris
ATAGCTAAACTGTGGAACCAACCTAGATGCCCTTCGATAGATGACTGGATAAAGAAACTGTGGTATATATACACAATGGAATATTACTCAGCAATAAGAGAGAATAAAATTATGGCATTTGCAGGTAAATGGATGGAGTTGGAGAATATCATGCTAAGTGAAGTAAGTCAATCTCAGAAAACCAAATGCCAAATGTACTCATTGATAAGTGGATGCTGATCCATAATGTGGGGAAGGACATGGCAACAATGGTGGATCTCTCTTCACAGGGGTATAAAGGGGGAGGGGGCATGGGGACAGCAAAGGTGGTTGAATATGATGGTCATAATAACCCTAACTTTATGTATGACTGCATATATGTTGTGATTCTATACAACTTACAACTAGAGAATTGATATGTTATCCTCTATCTATGTACAATGAATCAAATTGCACTGTTAACATGTAAGTCTAAATAAAACAAATAAAAAAAAGAATATAAGAAAAGAAGAAAAATAAAATCACTGTTCCCTGTTCCCATATTGAAACAAAAAATTATGAGGATACTTTAGTGACTTGTTTATAAAAGTTGTGATGATGGAAAAGATGCCACTTTTGAACATTTTTACTCACCAGATTATACATTTTCATCTTTGATAAAAGGTATTTGTACAGACACAACATGAACCATCCAACCTAGCATATGTTTAGAATAATTGTATCAGAGTCCAAAGTTAAGATAGCGAAAGTAATAATAATCACAAACATTTTGTTATGTGAAACCTTTTCAGGAAAGTAAAAGTGGATCAGAAGATCTTGTAGCAGAAAAGGAGTGTTTCCAATGCAAAACAAAAAAAGTAGCTAGATGTGCTCATTGTGCAGAAAGCAGAAGAAGAGTTTTCAAGACTGTGCCAAAATAGATTAGAAAATATTTTTAGCATGATTTTATGCCAAGCAAGTTTCTTAATATTTGGTCGTATAGGTTCCCCATAAAATGTTAATTAGTAATCCAAAATAAGAAAATTTTAATAATAATAATAATATTCAAAATGTTGTTATTGGCTAAACTGATAGATCTATTATTGTCCAAGTTAAGCATTACAATCTACAGTCTACCAACAGCACACATAGGTCCTTGTCAGTAGGTAAAATGTTACACAATTACAATTAATATTACCACCTATGGAGGAAAACACTCAGAATAGGACCTGATTGCATTTCTTTACAAATCTTAAAGTAAATATAATTTCGTTAGATATTCTTTTACTAAAATTAAATTATGGGGAACATTCAATAGTTAATTGCAATAGCACAAAGTTTTTTTCTCAAGTAATTACAGAGGTACAACTAAGTAAGACAAATGGCATTGTCCAAACTAGAATTTGAGCTGGAAAAAAATTAGTAAGAACACTTCAAGCTAAAATCCTAGTTAAATAAATAAAAGCCCTGATCCGTGACACCATGTTAGCACTTTTTTATGTTTCTTGAGAGGAGAGAAACTGGTCCAATGATGTGTAGCATCACTTAGAGGGTTCATATTGAGGAGTAGAGGTGACAGCAGCTGGAATCTACAAGGATTTGCAACCTGATATCTACTTAAAAATTCATTTCAGAAACCCTGAAACATTTAACTGTTACATGCTGCCAATATTTGACAACAGCAAAATGACACTTCATTTACATAATGAAAATGATGTCAAGAAATGAAAGAAGCATTACATTAAAGGACAGGTAACTTGGATCAAGTCTCCTTTTCATATCTACAGTTATATATCCAACTCACACCATCTTCAGGCCTCAGTTGCTTGATACACCAAATGAAAATAATAATAACACCTCTTTTGTTTGAACTAGGTAGTCTCTTGAAGTTCTTTCCCTGATGAGATTTAGGATTCTGTGATTCAACACATTTATGCTTCCATAGAAATGAAAGTAATCTAAATTAGTGTTTATTCACCTTACCTGCCAATAAATAAGATACTTACACCAATAAATAAAATACTATCATATATAAGATACTTACACCAATAAATAAGATATTATCATTTTATTCTATTGCAATTTTGAGTGTTATACTAAGTATTGTGTTAATAAAAAATCTTTAATATAGTATCTAGAAATTTTTACCATTTCCCCATTTCGTACATGAATATCTGAATATTAAAGAAGTTAAGAAACCTGCAAAGTTTTCGTAAGTTCTGAGTAATAATCTGACTTACATTCAGGTTTCTTGGGTGCCAAATGCACCACTGTTCCACTTTGTGTCAGTTTTACACACACAGGTCTTATGCAACTAAAGGGGTTGCATTGCTGCCACAAGGAAATAACCATATTTGCTTCAACTGATTACAACTAATCATCTTATAATAAATCTGCTTGTTAGAAAAATTACAATAGATTTTATGGCACATTTAACTTTTTCAAAACACCATGGCATGCATCTTATTTATCCCAGAGAGCTTATTTACCAGAGAGAACAGTTATGTATGTCTACCTGTTCCCATTTAGTACACACAAAAAAGACAAGGGCAATAGAGAATAGATAACTTTTCTAGAGTTAGGGAATAATTATGATGTGATGGGAAAAGATCTACACAAAAATTGAAAAGACCTTAATCTAAAGCCTGAGTGTTCCTATTCCCCATCCTGTTCATTTCCCAACACTTTATAAATTTTCTGCTGATAGTTTCCTGCTTCCATGGCCTTTGTGGTGTATTGCCTCAAGAATAACAGGAGCAGCAACTCTTGAAGAGAGAGTATGTGGGGCTGAGACGCCAAGAACATTTTTTCAGAGAGAGATACTAGTCAGAAATTTCCCTTCTAATTCCTAATAGACATCTTAAAGAAAACTAAGTGGACTTGAATATCAAATAGAAGACACTAAGAATGGAAAATCATCTAGAAATAGTTTATACACACTCCTATCATTTGATTTTTGTTTCTAAGCAAGGATCCAAGATGTTTTATTAAGTTGGAGATGATCTCTTCCTAAAATAAAAACTTTTTAAAGAGATGACGAAGCAACCTATCCAAAGAGATATTATGGTCAGAAAGAGAGCTTCTTAATAATGGCCAACTGAATCTCAGAGTGATGCTGAGAGCTGAGAGCACAAGCTGCAAGCATGCCTTGTGACGCCAACTGTGCATTGTCAGAATAGCCTGCAACTGAGAAACCCAGGGATTCCTGCACTCCACGGACTCAGCTTCATGTTTGGTGTGGTTACCTCATGAAAGCAGTGTACTGTAATTATTTAGTAAGAAAGGAAAGTGAGTTATATAGACATTAAGTTGCCTAAAGTCATACAGATGGTAAACAGAAGAGTCAAGATATAAACCTGGCAGTTGAACTCTATAATTTTCACTCGCAAATATTGTGCTAAATAGCATTTTCTTTTTACAGATAATTTTCCATGTGTCAGAAATAGTACCAAGTAAACTATTGTTTTGTTTTTTGGTACTGGGGATTGAACTCAAGGACAGTCGACAACTGAGCCACATCTCCAGCCCTATTTTGTGTTTTATGTAGAGACAGGGTCTCACTGAGTTGCTTAGCACCTTGTCATTGCTGAGGCTGGCTTTGAACTCACAATTCTCCTGTCTCAGCCTCCCAAAAGGCTGGGATTACAGGCTTGCACCACCGCGCCCGGCTAACTACTGTTTTTTATCCTTATATTTGTTATTCCATTTACCAGGCTGAGTAAATTGAGATTTAGAGAAATGAAGTTAGAGACCACACAGCTGGAGCCCAGATCAACTCATTTTTGTTGCTTTTACTTGTATGTCAATTCTATTCAAGCAACACACACTCTTCCATATTGTCTTGTAATTAGAGGAAAGCACCACAAAGTAATAAAAGAGAAAATACCTGATACTTGTCCTCGTCTATTCAAGTGAAAACACAGGGGCTCCGAATGAATAGGAACATATTAGAGATCTTAGAGATGATTTATTGAAAAGCTGCAATAAAATATTTGAAATAATTTACCCAAAGATCATCCAATTGGCTATAGTTCCTACCTTAAATATGTTTTCTGGCATTTTTCTCACTTGGTTATGCCTACTATACAATTTAGAATTCTATGATAACTTTTATTGTTATCAGTTGTGTTTAAAGAGAAAATTTCTCTCTAAGGAACAATTTTTATCTCTATAATTTTTTTATCATCTAGGAAAAAAATGAAAAACATATGATAAGGAAGGCACATAGTTCATTTTCTTTTCTGTTGTGGGTTTAGCTTCTACATCTTATTTTGAAGGATGGACTTTGTCAGCTTAGTTAATTCACCATCTAATCGAGCCAATAGGTTTCCAGAAAATGCTTAGAGAGATTTATGAACATTTAAGTTCATACCAAAGATTTAATGCCACATCAAGTTTTGTTCCATATGAGAATTACTAATGGAAACTTTTACTAGGCTTATTTGTAAGCATCTTTGATTGAAAGCACTATAAGGTAAAACCTCTCAAGTACACTCATACTTTCTTCCAGTTATTTAGTTTGCAAGGCCACAGGAAAGACCTTTAGAAGAGTTAAAGTATTTGTTGGTTTTTTTTTCCTTTTAACCCACAGGGAGTAAAACTTGCACAAAGTTGGATGGCAGTCAGGAGTCCTAACCCTAAGAGAGCTGAGGAGGTTGTTAATAGAACAGGGTTCTTAGGGCAAGATAGAAGGGCATCCAAAAATATATTGCTCCATCTTTATAATAAAAATAAATCAAGGCTATATTATACAGAAGCTGGAGACATCTATCCCATTAATGTTGTTTTTCCCAGCTTCTTCTTATGACTTGGAACCCACTGACTGAAAAAGAGGCTTTGTGAGAAAAAGCACCATGCAATTATATAGAAAAAGTACCATGCAATTATAGAGTAGTGATTCCTCTATCTCTTCCAAAAGGGGATATACAGCCATTTAATCAGTAACATACTATGAGAAAAGATGAATACCCAAGATGTGCCAGGACTGCTAGATATAGGGACCCAGGATCAAAAACTACCACAAAAGCCCATGTTAAAGTAAGGATATATGCAAACAGACAATAAAGGAAGTCTTGGCTCAGATCCAGCACACAGTGGTTCAGTAGCATTCACCAAACAGCCTGTTGGTTGCTTTCTGGCAGATGAATATTTTAGTATATATATACTTGTAGTTGGTAAAATATGCACATTAGTTCCTTTACCTATAGAATAAGAACTATCATAGTGGCTCCTTCCACTCAATATAGTAAATTACAAGCAATCTGCATGCTCTTGGGAATAACAGTGAATAATATCATCCTAAAGAAATTAAAGGATGTAGGAGTGGAGGTTCCCATCTTACTAACACTTGATAACACCAGTCTTGTGCCTGGAAAAACTTATCCAGCTATGCTGGATGTTGTGTGTTTTAAGAAAAAATTAACACACTTTCCAGTAAGTGATATGTGATATGGAGCCATTGGTCTGATAAATACATTCTTTTCTAGGAGGTAAAGCCCATGCAGTGCCTCTGTGGATTACAGTAACCAAAGACTTCTTTTCGGGGGTTTGGTTTGACTTTTTCACTAGCAATTAGGAAGGATTTGCTTCCAGGTTGTAAAGCCACCTCAAACTTCTTGCATTCTTTAGTAGACGGTCACTGAATGTCTTAGTCAATCTTTTCATCTCTGTGGCTGAAAGAATTGACAAGAACAACACAGAGGAAGAAAAGCTTATTTGAGACTCAGAATTTCAGAGTTCTCAGTCCACAGATAGTCATCTCAATAGCTCTGGGCCCAAGGTGAGGCAGAACATCATGGCAGAAAGGCATAGCAGATGAAAGCAGCTCAGGACATGGCCATCAGGAAGGAGAGCGAGCTCCACTCACCATGGACAAAACACAAACCACAAAGTCATGCCCCAGTGACCTGTCTCCTTTAGCTACACCCTTTCTGTCTTCAGTTACCACTCAGCTAATCCCTATAGGTATTAGTTCACTGGTTATAACATTCATTGCCTAATCAGTTCACATCTGAACATTCTTGCATTGTCTCACTTACAAGCTTTTGGTAGACACTTCACAAACAATAACATTGAACTTCTAAACCATTGTGTGTGACCAGATTCCAATATCTTCTTCCTCACTTCATTGTTTTAGGATTGAGGATGTTAGTAATTTGGCTTCCACTAAACTTCACACCTGTGTAAAAGGTTTCTTAATAAACAAGTCCACTTTGAATTATCTGATAATGTGCTCTCTTTTTGGGACACTTTCCTTTGAGATTGCTTGATACAAGCATCCATCAAATCCATCCTAAAATATGAAGAGTAAATGGACATGGAAATAGAAAATTGTGAAAATAAATAACCATACTAAATAACTCTTAATTTTCTTTTTATTGATTCCTGGGAACATTTAAAAATCACCCTAATGTCTAATGAATAACTCTATATGATGCTTTAAGACACTGTGTCTTTTGTACAATCCATCAGAAATACTCAGAAACTTGTCAGAAATATAACTTCAGGAGCTCCATTCTAGAACTATGAAATCAGACTCTGGATTGAGCCCCAGCATTCCATATTTTAACAAGTCTTCCAGGTGATATTGATGCAGCTACAGTTTGAGAACCATTATGTAAGGGTCACCATGACCCCTCCTTTTTAATATGTTATAGAAAGAAACATTACCTAATACACTGAGAATTCTTATTTGGTAAAGTTGAATATGATAAAAGCACAAGATAGATAAGGAATTATATATATCATTGAACTTATCACCAAACATAAGCAATTTTTAAGCTAAAAAGTAAATAGAATGTTTAGCATTTCTGTGCAAAAATTATTATAACTTTCAGCTTTAAAACCATATATACCATAAAGAAGTGTCTAGGGAACACATGTAATTGCATACAGTTTTTTTTTTTTTTCTAAATGATTTTGGCAGAATAGAATGCTACGAACTAATATTAAGAGGTACTGGAAAACTGAGGTGGTGGACCCTGGATTAAGTAATTTAGAAAAAACCTTAGTTCAACAGTATTACACACATATATTTACAGTAAAACTTACCCAGAATCATTAATATATAATTGTACATTAAAAAATATCCAGAAGGGCAAAAAGCATGCTGCATCTTCAATAATACAATGGATTTTTAAAAATTTGGAGAAAATTCAGGCTAGGAAATGTAGTGTGTGGCAAAGAAGGGCTATATATTGGGAAACCAAGGCAGATAATAACAGGAAAATGGGAGAACTGAAATTATATGGACTGTTCTGGTGATAATCTTTGATTCTCAGAATACTATATTGGAACTACTCTCTAGGATGGCAAAAGTATAATAGGAGATTTAAGAAGGCAGAAGGAATGACAGGATCAGCTTGAGGGAGAGAAAAGACAGCTGTGTCCTCATGATAGATTTGTATAGTGACCAAAAATATGAAAAAACATAAGAAATTTATAAATCAAAATGGAATTTTTTTTTACTACAAGCAATTTTTTAGTTTAAGTGAAATTTTAAGGAGAAAAATCTGTTCACTAATCTATTATTTTAAGGATCTGAGTTGAGAAATCCATCAGAGTCAACTTTTGTCAATGGAATGTTAATGAAAATCCAAGTATACTACTGAGTATAATTTGAAATAATCATATAAGAGTACCTATCACGTTTCCTTTGCTTTCATTGACAGTGCTCAAGAGGGAACTCAATGTCGCTACTAGGTTCCAGATAAAGATTTCTCTTTTCCTTGCATTCATGTGATAACTGGCAAAGGTGCAGAGAGGCCCTGAAACTCTGTGTTCTTCAGTCAAGAGGTCTACCACTCATTCACTCCTCCACAACATTTGTCACCTCACCACTACACATTCTGTGTGAGAAAATCCTATTCCAGTGTCAATACATGTTAACAGTGGTCACTAAAAGAACTCCTGAGAATTTCTTTTCCCCAAAGTACAATCATAAAGTGTCACAGTGATTTGTCTCACTGCTTTATAATAAAAGTTTCTTAAACACAAGAAAGCAATCTGGAAGCAAATCCTTCCTAACTGCTAATGAAGAAATCAAACCAAACCCCTGAAAAGAAGTCTTTGGTTACTGTAATCCATTTTCTTGTTTGCTATGTATCCCATATGTAAACCATCTCTGATACACAGGCACTCAAAACACACCAACAGATAAATGAATAAATTCTTCATTTCTTTTCATATTATATACCAACATGAAAAATGGTTAAAGAGAATTCACTGATTCTTCTAAGCATCTACTTATCTCTTTCCTCTGTTACATAAATTCTGTATCAAAATTTTATTATGCCTTGATAATCTTAACTGTGTTTGCAAGTTAAAATGACAGGTTCTTTGGGCAAAAGGACCATGTTTTATCTCTAGGTCCTCAGTGTCTACTAAAGAGTCTGCCATATATTTCATAAAATGATTAATGAGTAAATAACTAAAGAAAGTTATATCTGAGCTCACAGAAAATAATTTCTTTCTATTTTCATCAACATGAAGTAATATAAAATATACAATTCAATGAGCTGAACAATATAAAATAGAATGATCTGGAAAGAAGTTAAAATTATTCTGGTTAAAAGAATCTAGTATCTTTTAAGGTGCTAGTCATTTCCTAATACTCCCAAATCTGCATAAGACCCAGATATTTTCAGATGGAAATAATTAAAAATGAATTCATCAGTTGAAAATAAAAAGGTTAAGTGAATGCCATCTACAAGAGCAACAACTAAAATGTGGATTATTAATGCTTTCTCTTAGTGAGTTATGTGCTTAATAAGTGTGTGTGTCTATGTGTGTGTGTGTTTGTGTCCTAGTTTGGAACCATACTGTATCCAAAAAGGCACAGGCTATTACCAGTTTGGAGGACTTCTAGCATTTAAAAAATATGGCAAAAAGTATGAAATATCTAGGTATTTATACTGAATAATTTAATATATTTAAAACAAAATATAATAGTATATATGGCATATACAAATGTAATAAGAGCAAGAATATATGAAAATTTAACATGCTCACAGACAAGAACAAGAAGATGACTTGAAAAATCCTGACTACCTATCAAGATGTACCTCTAAAGAAATTTTCCTCTTAGAAATTTACACAGTAAGTTTAACAAGTATATATGAAAATTTAAAATAAAAATAGAAAAAATGTTGCAGATACACAAGTACATTTTACATTGGACAAGTAAATAATTAAGATTTAGATAGTAATTATAAATCAAATAAACTATGCACCAGAAAATTACAGAAATTGTGAAAAGTATTAATTCATGAATAACTATAAACAGTATGGTTCCAAACTGGGACACAAACATACATACATAGACATACACACTTAGTAAGCACATAACTCACTAGGAAAAAGCATTAATAATCCACATTTTAGGCTTGTTATAGTTATTGCCATGGGTTAGTGCCCTGATCAAAATGTAACACTAAGGCACACAGTATACAGTTTAAAGTCAGAAATGATTTTAAGAACTGCAAGACATGATACTGTCAGATGGAAATAATTAAGAATGAATTCAGCAGTTGAAAATAAAAAGGTTAAATGAATGCCATCTACAAGAGCAACAACTAAAAATGATCTGAGACTCAAGTTATCTTTTCAAAGTATTTATTACTAACATAAATCCAGGAGATATAGGCTAGAAAAAGAAAATTATGGACAGAATATAGTATATATACTCCTATCACCAATAGACAGGTCATCAAAACATAAAATCAATTAAGATATCTCCAACCTAATAAACAATATAAATATAATGAACTTAATGGGCATCTCTGGAATATTTCACCCCAAAACAACTGAATTTGCCTTCTTAGCTACACATGGAACTTTTTCCAAACTAGATCATATTTTAGGCCACAAAGCAAATATTAACAAATACAGAAAAATCTGATATAATCATGTGTATTCTATAACATCATAATGGAATGAAGCTACAACTCAACAGCAAGAAAAATAATAGAAAGTACATAAACACATGGAGATTGAACAATACTTTCTTAAATGAACAATGAATTAAAGAAGAAGTAAGAATGGAAATCAAGAAATTCTTAGAAACAAACAAGAACGGATATATAATATATCAAAATCTCTGGGACAGTATGAAAGCAGTTCAAAGAGGATAATTCATAGTGCTAAGTGCCTGTATTAAAGAACTAGAGACACCCCAAGTAAATAAGGGATCCATGTCAAGGCCTTAGGAGAAAAACAAACTAATCTTGAAACCAGTAAAAGACAGACAATAATTGAGATCACAACCAAAATCAGTGAAATTAGGGATAAAAAAAAAAAAACCACAGGATCAATGCAATTAAGAGTTGTCTCTTTGAAAAGAGAAATGATATTAACAGTCCTATAGCAAAAGTAATGAAAAGAAAGATCAATAAGAAGCAAATTAACAAGATCATAGATGAAAAAGGAGATATTCCATTGACCCTTCTGAAATATAGAAGATTACTAGACCTATTTTGAAAATTTAAACCCCAATAAATTGAAAAAAGTATGGAAGACATTGGCAGATTTGTAGATATATGTGACCTGCCAAAATTGAATCAGGAAGATATAGAAAACCTAAACAGGCCAATATCCAGTAATGAAATTAAAGCAGCAATTAAAAGTCTTTCAAAACAGAAAAGCTCAAGATTTAAGGGATCTGTATCTGAGTTGTACCAGTACTTTATAGAAGAACTAACACCAATCTTTCTCAAATTAGTCCATAATATTGAAAGAAAGGAAACACACCCAAACACATTTTATGAAGTCAGTATGATCCTGATACCAAAACCAGACAAAGATGCATTAAGGAAAAAAACTGCAGCCCAATATCCCTGATGAACATAGATGTAAAAATGCTTAATAAAATATTAGCTAACCACATTCAAAGATTCAAAGACACATCAAAAAGAATACATCATGATCAAGTGGGTTTCATTCCAGGGGTGTAAGGTTGGTTCAACATACAAAAGCCAATAAATATATTTATTCACCACTTAAATAGAATTAAGGACAAAAATCACATGATCATATCAGTAGATGCAGAAAAGGCTGTTGATAAAATCTAACACACATTTATTTTAAAAACACTGTAGTGGCCAGAGAATAAAAGATCTTACTGCAACAATGTAAAGGCCATTTATGACAAACCAAAAGCCAACATCATACTAAATGGAGAAAACTAGAAGCATTTCCACTAATATCAAGAACAAGAAAAAGATGTCCACTCTCACCACTCCTATAAAATATAAAATATAGTCCTTGAAACATTAGCCAGAGTGAACAGGCAAGAACGGGAAATTAAAATAATACAAATATGAAAATAATAAGCCAAATTATCTCTTTTTGATGGTGATATGATTCAATATCTAGAAGACTTCAAAAACTCCACCAGAAGACAACTAGAGCTTATAAATAAATGAGTTAGCAAAGTAGTAGGATACAAGATCAACACCTATAAATCAATAACTTTCCTATACTCCAACAGTGATTCAGCTGAGAAAGAAATCAGGAAAACCATTCCATTTAAAAACACCCAAGAAAATTAAATATTTGGGAATTAATATAACTAAGGAGACAAAAGAGTTCTACAATTAAAATTAAAGAAACTGAAGAACACTTTAGATGGAAAACATCCCATGATTTCGGAGAGGCAGAATCAATAATGTGAAAATGGCCATACTTCTGAAAGCTATATACAGATTCAATGCAATCCCCATCAAAATACCAGTGACATTTTTCATAGAGTCAGAAAAAAACAATTCTTAAATTGACTTGTAAGAATAAGAAGCCCAGAGTTCCTGCAGACTGGCAGGAGCAGCAGAGGGCCCAAAATCACTCTCAGAGAACTCAACAGGTGCCTAGCCAAGGGCAGACCAGAGACTGATAGTTGCCAGCCCCAAGGGGGCCCACACCTAAGGTATGGGTCACACACAGACACTCCTGCTTATGACCAAGTGAGGCCTCGGCCACCCCAGTTCCACTCCAGAGTTCCTGCAGATTGGCAGGAGTGTGAGAGAAAGCCTATAACTCCCCTCAGACCACCTCAGGAGCCCATCCAAGGCCACTCCCACTGCCCTCTTGAGGTCCATCCACTACTGCCACCACCAACTTTAGTGAGATACAGGTAATTTGTAGTGTCAATACAAGATTATAGGATAGAAGCACCAATACCTCAGATCAGCATTGCAAGAAAGGAACGTACACAATCACCATGAAAAACAAGGGAAGAAAGTGCCCCAAATAAACCTTGATATCACAGTAACACAACCCATTGACAACACAGTTGATGAAATGTCAGAGAAAGGATTCATAATGTACATAATTAAAATCATCTGTGAATTAAAGAATGACATGAGCGAGCAAATACAGGCAAAAATTGATCAACCCAACAAAGAAATAGGAGAGCAAATAAAGGCAACCACTGATCACTCTAACAAAGAGATGAGAGCAACTACAAGTAGCAAAAGGTTACATTAGGAAAGAGCTATCAATTTTTATTTGGTTTATTGTTTTCTTCATTTCAAGAACTTCTGATTTTTTTTGCCCACAAACTCAATAGAAAGCATCACCAGCAGACTAGATCACCTGGAAGACAGAATCTCAGATAATGAAGACAAAATATACAATCTTGAAAATAAACTTGACCATACAGTGAAGATGGTAAGAAAACATGAACAGAACACACAACAATTATGGGACAGCATCAAAAGACCAAATCTAAGATTTATCGGGATAGAAGAAGGCACAAAATTTCAAACCAAAGGAATGCACAATCTTTTCAATGAAATAATATCAGAAAATTTCCCAAATATGAAAAATAAAATGGAAAATCAAATACAAGAGGCTTACAGGACACCAAATGTACAAAATTTCAACAGATCAACACCAAGCCCCTTTATAATGAAAATGCCCAACACACAGAATAAGGATAGAATTTTAAAGGCTGCAAGAGAGAGGAATCAGATTACACATAAGGGGAGACCAATTCGTATCTTAGCAGATTTTTCAACCCAGACCCTAAAAGACAGGAGATCATGGAACAATATATACCAAGCTCTGAAAGAAAATGGATGCCAACCAAGAATCCTATATCCAACAAAACTGAGCTTCAGATTTGATGATGAAATAAAAACCTTCCATGATAAACAAAAGTTAAAAGAATTTACAGCAAAAATGCCTGTATTACACAACATTCTCTGCAAAATATTCCAGGAGGAGGAAATGATGACCAACAATGAAAATATGCAAAGAGAGAAACTACACTATAAAAAGTGGAGAGGACAATCAAAGGAGAAACCAAGTCAAGGTACAAACCAAAAATAAACCAAAATGACCGGGACTACAAATCATATTTCCATAATAATGCTGAATGTGAATGGCCTAAATGCACCAATTAAAAGACATAGACTGACAGACTGGATTAAAAAAAAAAAGAACCAACAATATGCTATTTCAAGAGGCTCATCTCACAAGAAAAGATATCCACAGACTGAAAGTGAAAGGGTGACCAAAAATGTATCACTCACATGGACCCCACAATAAAGCAGGAGTTTCCATCCTCATATCTGATAAAGTGGACTCCAAACCAAACCTGGTTAAAAGAACTAAAGAAGGTCATTTCATACTTCTTAAGGGAATCATACATCAACAAGACATAATAATCATAAGTATATATGACCCAAATAATGGGGCTTCTACATACATCAAACAAATCCTTCTCAAATACAAGAATGAAATAGAACACAACACAATAGTACTTGGAGACTTTAACACAGCTCTCTCACCACTGGATAGATCTTCCAAACAAAAACTAAATAAAGAAACCATAGATTTCAATGAAACTATCAATCATTTAGACTTAACAGATATATATAGTGTTCCATCCATCAATGAGCAAATACACTTTTTTTCTCAGTAGCACATGGATCCTTTTCCAAAATAGATCATATGTTATGTCATAAAGCCAGTCTTAGCAAATACAAGAAAATAGAGATACTACCCTGCATCCTGACCACAATGGAATAACATTACAAATCAATGACAGATTAAAACATAGAAACTATTCCAACATCTGGAAACTAAATAATATGCTATTGAATGATGCATGGATAAAAAAAGACATCAGGGAAGAGATAAAAAAAAAATTCATATAGGTAAATGAAAACTCTAATACAACATATCAAAATCTCCGGGATACCATGAAGGCAGTGCTAAGAGGAAACTTTGTTGCATTAATCTCATTTATTAAAAGAAGTAAAAGTCAACAAATAAATGACTTGACTCTTAATCTCAAAGCCTTAAAGAGGAAGAACAAACCAACACCAAAAGAAGTAGAAGACAGAAAATAATGAAAATCAGGGCTGAAATCAATGAAATTGAAACAAAAAAAACAATTCAAAAAACTGACAAAACAAACAGCTGGTTCTTTGAAAAAATAAACAAAATTGACAAACCCTTACTCATCCTAATGAAAAGAAGGAGGGAGAAAACCCAAATTACTAAAATTTGTGATGAAAAAGGAAATATCATGACAGACACTACTGAAATACAGAGGATAATTAGAAACTACTTTGAAAATTTATACTCCAGTAAAATAGAGAACCCTGAAGACACTAACAAATTTCTAGAGTTATATGACCTACCCAGACTGAACCAGGAAGTCATACACAACTTAAACAGATCAATTTCAAGCAAGGGCATAGAAGATGCCATCAAGAGCCTGCCAACCAAGAAGAGCCCAGGTCCAGACAGATTCTTAGCTGAGTTCTACAAGACCTTCAAAGAAGAATTAATACCAACACTTCTAAAATTATTTCACGAAATAGGAAAGAAGGGAACCCTACCAAACTCATTCTATGAGATGAGTATCACCCTGATTCCAAAACCAGACAGAGACACATCAAGGAAAGAAAACTTCAGACCAATATCCCCGATGCACATAGATGCAAAAATTCTCAATAAAGTTCTGGCAAATTGCATACAGAAACATATCAAAAAAATAGTGCACATGATCAAGTGGGGTTCATTTCAGGGATGCAAGGTTGGCTTAAAAATCAATAAATGTAATCTATCACAACAACAAACTTAAAGATAAGAGTCATATGATTTTGTCAATTGAGTCAGAGAAAGCATTTGACAAAGTACAGCACCCTTTTATGTTCAAAACATTAGAAAAAGTAGGGATAGTAGGAACATACCCCAACTTTGTAAAAGCTATATATGCTAAACCCAAGGCTAACATCATCCTAAGTGGACAAAAATTGGAAGAATTCCCTCTAAAATGGGAACAAGACAGGGATGGCCTCTTTCACCACTGCTATTCAACATAGTCCTTGAAACACTAGCCAGAGCAATTAGACAGATGAAAGAAATTAAAGGGATACGAATCAGAAAAGAAGAACTCAAACTATCATTATTTGCTGACAACATGATTCTATACTTAGAGGATCCCAAAAATTCTACCAGAAAACTTTTAGAATTAATAAATGATTTCAGCAAAGTAGCGGGATATAAAATCAACACCCCAAAATCAATTGCATTTCTATACATCAGTGATAGACCCTCTGAAAGAGAAATTAGAAAAACTATCCCATTCATAGTATCCTCAAAAAAAATAAAATAAAATACTTGGGTATCAATTTAACAAAACAGATGAAAGACCTCTACAATGCAAACTACAATACACTGAAGAAAGGAATTGAAGAAGATCTTAGAAGATGGAAAAATCTCCCATGCTCCTAGGGAGATAGGAGCTGAATCAATATTGTCAAAATGGCCATATTTCCCAAAGTGATATATAGATTCAGTGCAATCCCAATTAAAATCGCAACATCATTCTTTATAGAAATAGAAAAGGCAATCATGATATTATTCATTTGGAAAAATAAAAGACCCAGAATAGTCAAAGCAATCCTTAGCAAGAAGAGTGAAACAGGAGGCATCACAATACCAGACTTCAAATTATATTACAAAGCTATAGTAACAAAAACGGGATGGTATTGGCACCAAAATAGACATGTAGAACAATGGTATAGAATAGAAGACATAGAGATGAACCCACTTAAATACAGTTATCTGATACTAGACAAAAGAGCCAAACATGTATGCTGGAGAAAAGATAGCCTCTTCAACAAATGGTGATGGGAAAATTGGAAATCCATACACAATAAAATGAAACTAAACCCCTGGCTCTCACTATGCACAAAATTCAACTCAAAGTAGATCAAGGACCTGGGAATCAGACTAGAGACCTAACGCCTAATAGAAGAAAAAAATAGGCCCAAATCTTCATCATGTCGGATTAGGACCTTACTTCCTTAACAAGACTCCTATAGCACAAGAAGTAAAATAAAGAATTAATAAATGGGATGGATTAAAACTAGAAAGCTTCTTCTCAGCAAAAGAAACAATCAATAAAGTAAACAGAGAGCTGACATTCTGGGAACAAATCTTTACCACATGCACATCTGATAGAGCATTAATCTCCAGGATATATAAAGAACTCAAAAAACTTAACACCACAAAAACTAACAACCCAATCAATAAATGGGCCAAAGAGTTGAACACAAACTTCACAGAAGAAGATATACAATGGATCAAAAGACATATGAAAAAATGTTCAACATCTCTAGCAATCAGAGAAATGCAAATTAAAACTACCCTAAGATTTCTTCTCACACCAGTCAGAATGGCAATTATCAAGAATACAAACAACAGTAAGTGTTGGCATGGTTGTGGGGAAAAAGGCACACTCATACATTGCTGGCAGAACTGCAAATTGGTACAACCAATCTGGAAATAGTATGAAGATTCCTTAGAAAACTTGGAATGGAGCCACCATTTGAGCCTGCTATCCCACTCCTTGGTCTATACTCAGAAGACTTAAAAACAGCATACTACAGTGACACAGCCACTTCAATGTTTATAGCAGCTCAATTCACAATAGCTAAACTGTGGAACCAACTTAGATGCCCTTCGATAGATAAATGGATAAAGAAACTATGGTATATATACACAATGGAATATTACTCAGCAAAAAGAGAGAACAAATTATGGCATTTTCAGGTAAATGGGTGGAGTTGGAGAACATCATGCTAAGTGAAGTAAGCCAATCTCAGAAAACCAAATGCCAAATGTACTCATTGGTAAGTGGATGCTGATCCATAATGTGGGGGAAGACATGGGAAGAATGGAGAAACTCTTTTCACAGGGATGGGAGGGGGAAGGGGGTAGGGGGACAGTAAAGATGATGGAATATGATGGACATCATAGCCCTAGCTTTATGTATGACTGCATGTATGTTGTGATTCTACATCACATACAACCAGAGAAGTGAAAAGTTGTGCTTCATCTGTGTACAATGAATTGCACTCTGCTATCATGTAAACCTAAATAGAACAAAGAAAGAAAGAAAGAAAGAAAGAAAGAAAGAAAACAAAAAAAAATATATATAAGAAGTCCAAA
>PVHX01021456.1:17521-29850 GCA_004024805.1 Geosciurus inauris
AAAAAAAAAAAAAAAAAAAAAAAAAAAAAAAAAAAAAAAAAAAAAAAAAAAAAAAAAAAAAAAAAAAAAAAAAAAAAAAAAAAAAAAAAAAAAAAAAAAAAAAAAAAAAAAAAAAAAAAAAAAAAAAAAAAAAAAAAAAAAAAAAAAAAAAAAAAAAAAAAAAAAAAAAAGCAGGAAGGATCACAATACTTGATGTAAAATTACACTACAGAACTATAGTATCAAAAACAGCATGGTATTGTCATCAAAATAGACATGAAGACCAATAGAACAACATAGAAGGCACAGACAAATCCACATATCTATAGCCATCTGATATTTGACAAAGGCACCAAAAATATATACTGGAGAAAAGACAGCTTTTTTTAACAAATGATGCTGAGAAAACTGGATACCTATATGTAAAAAAATGAAATTAGACCCCTCTTTCTTCTCTGCACCAAATTCAAATAGAAATGGATCAAAGACTTAGGAATTAGACCAGAAAGTTTACTGGCTAGAAGAAAACATAGGGTCAATTCTCCATCATAGTCCTGACACCAACTTCCTTAACAAGAACCCCCAAAGTGCAAGAAATAAAACCAAGAATCAATAACTGGGATGCAATCAAACTAAAAAGCTTCTGCACAGCAAAGAAAACAATTAATAGCATGAAGAGAGATCCTATAGAATGGGAGAAAGTTTTTGTCAGCTATTCCTCTGATAGGGGATTAATATCCAGAATATACAAAGAACCAAAAAAATCCACCAAATAAAATAACCCAATCAATAAATGGACAAAAGAACTAAACAAACCTTCTCAAAAGGAGTAACACAAATGACCAACAAATATATGAAAAAATGTTCAACATCTCTAGCAATTAGGAAAATGCAAATCAACCCTACACTAAGACTTCAAGCTGAGCGCAGTGGCGCAAGCCTGTAATTCCAGCACTTAGGGAGGCTGAGATAGGAGAATTGCGAGTTCAAAGCCAGCCTCAGCAACAGCAAGGTGCTAAGCAATTCAGTGAGACCCTGTCTCTACATAAAACACAACATAGGGCTGGGGATGTGGCTCAGTGGTCGACTGTCCCTGAGTTCAATCTCTAGTACCAAAAAAAAAAAAACTTCATCTCACTCCAGTCAGATTGGCAATAACAGAGAATACAAACAACAATAAATTCTGGCAAGGTTGTGAGGGGAAAGGATATACTTTTACATTGCTGGTGGTACTGCAGACTAGTACAACCACTGTGGAAAGTAGTATGAAGATTCCTACAAAAACTAGGGGTATAACCACCAAAGGGCCTATATTATCAGAATATAACAATTACCACACTTATATATTTAATCTTTTAGATTTATTAAATGTATTTAAGCACTTAGAATATCTTTTTTGTTAAGCATTTGAAGTACTTAAAAAGAAACATTATGTTAAATTTATAAAGGCAGTGTAAGATTTTAAGAAAATTATTTGCAATAAAGGCTGGCTTATAGGTGATTGTTAAAATCTGATAGATTTATTGCAACAATGATAACACTTATAAATTAAAACTAAAAGCTTATAGATCAATAGATTTTTGAATTTGTCTATAAAGCAAACATTAATTTCAAATGTTAAAAAGTTATACATTTTACTTTTTATACACAAAACTTACACCATCAAGGACATGGAAAATACTCTGAATGACAATAATAAATGTGAGATTTCCCAGACCTTGTAAAATGTTCTTTTTAAAACTCTAAGGTGCTTATGAATTGTTTTCATTCTTAGTATCAGAATCTCCACCCACTTGAATTATATCTGTCTTACAGTTTGTGACTTTAATAAGAACAAATCAATCTAAAATCCATCATGTGTCCTAAGAACTCTATGTACTTTCCTATATGTAACTTTTATATCAGAATGTAAAAATAACTATTCAAAACATAATTACTATTCTATGGAGAAGCAGAATTACTTCATTTAATAAAATACCTAGAAGGACTGTTGCTTAGTGGAGGAGCTAGTACTATCATTAACCTATAAAGGCTATGAATGGTAAACATCAGAGTATTAAAAAGGATAGAGAGAAGGGGGATTAAGTAAATAAGAAATCAGGCAGTGCCATGAAAAATAGAACTGTGACACAGATTATCTAAGAGGCCAAAGGTTTGAGTTGCTTGGTAGTTAAATTTTAAGTAATGATCTGTTCAATCTTGTGCTATAATCTACTTGCATTATTATCTTTTTCTTCTTTTTAACTTTATTGAAATATAACTGATAAAATGTATATATTTAAGATGTATTGCTTTATGTTTACATACAAATATATATTAAAAAATGATTACCATTATGCATGCATGTGGTAAGAACATTTGGACCCTCTTAGCAATCTTCAAGTACTAAACTATTGTTAACTATAGTCAGCATGTTATATATTTGATCTCCAAACTCATTCATCTTACACAACTCAGACTTTATGTCTATAGATGGACATCTATGCATTTCAAATCCCCTCTGCTCCTTGAGCCCCCCATTGTACTCCCTGCTCCTGTGAGTTTGAATATTTATACCCCACACATGAATGAGAACATACAATATTCTTTAATAATTACTGAAACTATTGTGTCTGATCCAGCCAATTCAGTGACTTAGGGGTCTGAACGAAGGGGAGGTTTTCTGTGTTTGGGATATAAAGTGAAGACAGAAGAGCATAACTATAGAATGCCAAATCTCAATTCAGTGAAGCAAAACACTGGATCAGAATGTTTTTGAGACCTCTGCAAGATTTTACTAGACTCCACAAGAGATGTCAAGAGAGTCAAAAGTAATCCTCTTAATCTGGTCCTGGCCTCTTATAAACCTTCTGTCAATAGCTTATGAGATTCACTGTGGTCAGATATCTGTCTTAAAAGGTTGTCTGGGAATTTCTGCTCAAAACTATGTTCCATGTGTATCTGTCCGTGGATATCCTCTTGGTGTGACAATTGGCTTGGATTCCCTTCTCTAGGTAACTCTTAGTTCTTTCTATTTCCTCAATTTTAGTGTCATTTATGACTTTGGATATTCCTCTGTCAACAAAGCCTTCTTAAATCCCTTCCTCTTTCCTTTCCTCACCAACTGAAGTACAGGAATAAAAATATCAACTTCCTGTTTCCAGAGAATCTCTTCTGTGTGTTATGTGTGTCTTTTTCTCCGTGTTTTTTATTCAGACATCTACCCATTAATCATGTAATAGAACTCTACAAATTTTGCTTACCACATATTTACAAACTAAAAATTCAGGACAGAACTAGTCTTGCCCAGAGACTGATCCCACCTAAATAGGTAACAGTACTTCTAATGAATCATTGAGGTTCATAGCAACTATTTCAGAGCATCCCTCATTCAGAAGTTCCTAACTAAGAAGAAACAGGATAGAAGAGTCAGCCATTCTTAGGCCAAACTCAAATCTTCCAACCTTGGCTTTTCCCTTTAGCTCTTCCCTGTTCTCTTTTTAGCATCCATTTTCCAGCTCTGGAGCAACATGAGGCAAATCAGTAGAGTGTCTTACTAAAACTAAATCAAAACAGAGAATGCCATTAGATTAAATTTCGTACACAATTGTATGAGCTAGCAACTAACCTTTTAAGTAAAATTAAAGACAAAAACAAAAACCTGAACCATGAAATAATGTAATCAGTTTTGGGTTGTATTGTACCTTATATGCATAAGAAATTCAATTAGCTATAGAAAGAGGTGGGGGTGACATTGTAGGTGATTTTATTAAGAACGCATCACGGATGAAGGGAGAGCCCCCCTTCCACTTCCTTCATTCTCACTGAAAAGAAAACAAAACAAAACAGTATTTTTCTCGTGGAATAAACCTTTTTCTTAATTACAGTAGCAGCCCTCTTATGAGCACAGATTCTACTTTTCTTTATTGAAACACTTGCTTGAGCCATTTCAAATAATTTAACAAATAATTTGCTGGTTCAAACCAATTTAAAAGAGGAATATATTTCTAAAGCATGAGCAGCTGCATGAGAGAAATTGCCATGCAAGAGGAACCTGAAGAATTGAAATAAACTTATTTTTCAATTGCTAACGCAAATCAAAGTAAATTCCTGTACCCAAGCCTCACAGTCATATAACTGATGAAAAATGTTGCATATTACCTTGATTGTTTATCACCTTTTCAGGTTCCAGAGAGAAAATGATTTCCCAAGTTCTTTTCTCCACCTAAAGAAACTTATGAGAATGAATGGAATGATGTCTGTTTCTTTGCCTCCCTACCCATTTGCCCTATTATATCTAAGTACTTCAGGTAAGAGCTTTGAGAAATATAATCTGTTGGAGGTGAAGCAAACAAAAATTTCAATTACTTTTACATATATTTTAAACTAATTATTTACCTTCTCTGCAGGATTTAATTATTCCCATTTTCTGGTTATTAAATAGGTTTAATGAACTTAGATAATTACAGGCTATAAATAACTCATGGTTAGTATAGGTCAGAATTGGGATTTACATACAATCTGATCTTTCCTTGGACAGTTTGACAGGCTATTGGATTGAAATTTACTTGAGAAAAGAACAAAAATTGTGTTTTTACTGTACACAGAAGTACATAGAAAGCAATGAGTAAGTTGTTGTGCAAATAAATCCCAAGTCAATCCTTTTTCTGATTTTACTTAGCCACCTCTTCTCTTTTGCAGCCTGCCTCCTGCCACCCAGTGGCAGTAGAGTGAAAGTTGTACTTTCAGCTTGAAATCTTGTAAAAGTACTGTCTGGCATATTTACAGAAATACTAATTTAAACTTGGAGCAGTCAAATCCCTGAAGACTCAGTGTATCTCTTAAAAACAAACATGAGAATTATCAAATGACCACAGAGAGCAGAATAGAGGCAGGCTGGATACAATGGTAATAAACTTTTTAATAACAATTGTCTAAACTGCTGCAATTTTTAATTCAATACCCTCATTTTCAATGAATACTTATAAATTACTGCCAAATATTAGTAGAATTAAATACCTGAAAGAACCTCTCTTTTGGATTAGGTATAACTAAAAACAAGGACATCATATCAAACTGTTGAAAAGCACATTTCTAGAACTGAAGTAACAAAATCATTCCTATATATTATCATCTTTTTTCATTGCCCTCTTTGAAATAAGGGATAAAAAATTATCCCAAGAAATAAATACAGAGACAAGTCAAATTGCAGCTTGGTAGGCAATGCACAAATTGTATATATTCTTCCACTTTCAGATTCTCTACATAAATGTGAGTGGTTTCTCTTAGTTAATAGGAAGCACAGGGCCAGGGCCATCCTTTATGCCAAATTGTAGAGCAGTATAATTGTCTTTTTATAATTCTATTGGAAAAATTTTCTAAGAATCTACATTGGAAAATTAATAATTCACTCTGGCTATGTCCAGTTTTTATGTATTTTTTCTATAATAGTACTATTTTGGATTGGACAGCACAGGATAGGTATTGGAGGAGGTCTGGAATATGCACTTTGTTGGAAATATATTTTATCTTTCTAACTTATATTTTAAGTGAATGAAGAGGTTAGGACCTTAGTAATGTATTTATGCATATTCACATAAGTAATAGGTAGATATGACTGTTACAGAAAAGGAATAATCTGTCATGGAGATGAAACAAATTATATTTTTAGAAGACTTTTTTCTTCAGAAAAGTGTGTGCATTTCACACAACTCTCAGAACATACTGATTATATCTAAGCAATAAGGCATCAACGCTGCTAGTGTTTCTGCTAAGTACAAAAAAGAAGATTGACTGTACTTTTTCCAAGGCAGCTGGCAATAGGGCTATAGTTACATTCTATTTCTTTCTATTTTAAAGTAGCCAAATCCAAAGGAACAACCTGACCAGTTAACCTGCCTGCACAATTGCAAGGCAGCGATGATGGCACCTCTGTGCAGCTGACTCTCCCTCCCACAACTCCATTCAGCATAGTTACCGTATTTTACGTGGAATGACACTGAGACAACTGTGGTCATTATAACACAAATGTAGCTCTCAGAAATTGGAAATGGTTTGCTCTCAGCTTCCTGGCTCAGCATGTTCCCAGACTTACGATTATCTCAGCTACAAACCTGTTGAGTTAATGCTCAGCTAGGGTTTCTTCCTGGAGTATCAAAGACTGTATGCCAAGTGAATTTCTCCCTTGCTGTCACATCGGTCTGTCCAAATTTATTTTTTAAATGGAGGAAAACAGAAATATCTGTGTCTCAAACTATTTCTTGCCCTCGGGTTTTTGAAAGGTGCTCAACAGGTATCCGTTAATGACTCAACTCTACACCTTAAAGACTTCTGGGAAATAGTATCCTTTCATGTGGACACTGGTAACAAAATGCATGCTTCTGTTAATTTATTTTTAGTGTGATTGCAAGGAACCCTACATTTGGACTCAGGAGGCTTGGGTTGTATATCCAATTTGTCACAAATCCTTACCTTCTCACTTTTCTCTCTCTTGAAAGTGAAGTTTTCATAAGAGGTCTTGATGTTTTTCTCATTTTTACAATCCTGTTATACTCATTTCAAGTTAATGTTATCTTGAGGTGCAAGCCCCCATTGCATCACTTGCCATTGCTTTGTAAACTATTTTGACACACACATTTCCAATTCAGGGATAGTGAGAACCAACATTATTGAAGGTCTACCATAATACCAAGAATTATTGAAATAAATTATCGCATTTGATCACCACATAAATTTTATAAATTGTATTACTGTATCAAAAATGCAAGCAGAGAAGTATAATTTGACAAACTAAAAAGCTCAAGTTACTAACTCTGCTGGTAAACGTAGTTTGGGAACTGTAAATCCATGTGTATTTCACATTTTTATGGTGGTCTTCACTTTACGTTTATTCAGCTCACTCACTGATGAAAATATTATTCTTATTTTTTAAAACAAATTACACAGAAATTACTTGGTAATAACAAACAAAATTACCTCTATGAACTAGGTTTTGTTCTAGGTACTGAAGATACAAATCTTGCCACATAGAGCTTATATCCTAGTGTGGAAGAAAAGATACACTAGAAATTATGAGTTAATAGTATTCATCATCTGTTAGGTGATGATAAATGCCATAGTTGAGCACTGAGGTATTGATAGAGCAGAGAGGGGGCTGTTTGGTTAGGGCAAGGAGACTCACTAAGGTGATATCTGAGTAAAGGCCTATGGACAGGAAAGAATATGCCATTCAGATAACTCGAGGAACCACATTATGGGGAGAAAACAGTAGATAAAAAGGTCTGAGGAAGTGTCTCTGGATTGTTTAACAATAAAGATTGCGTGACTGGAATGAAAAAAAGAGACATGAAAAGTAGAAGGCAATACCAAATAGCTAATTTCAGGATGGTATGAGACAGGTTGCATGGAGCCTTGCAGACCTTTGGAAATCCCTTGTCTTTAATTTTGAGTGAAGGAAGCATTAAGCCGTAGATAGTTCTGAGGAGGAAAAAAAGGCCTATTTACCTTACCTTGATATCATTCTGATTGCTATGTTAACAAGGGAATATACAGAAGGGGAGACAACGAGGGTTAATCATAATGATGCAGGTGGGATAATGTTGGCTTAGTCTAGGTCTACAAGAGTGCCTTTTGGGATGGGGAGAAGTAGTACATTTCTAGATATTTGAATCTGAAGCTCACAGGGTTTCCTGATGGGTTGGATAAGGGGAAAGGATGAAGAGATGGACTGAAGAAGGCTTCATGGTTTTGAACCTCAGAAAGTTTGTGGTTACTATTGAGATGAAGGATTCACTGGAAGAAGAAAATGTGGGGAAATATATAAGGTCTCAGCTTTATACACTAAACATTTGGATGTTTAAAGTAGATTTTAAGTTTGGCTTGCCTATCAGATTATCTAAGTGCACTTCTTAAGTAAGTGGTTAGATATATTAGTCTAGAATTTAGAGTTAGAGATATGAGGAGATACAAAGTTTTAAATAATCAGCGTAAAGTACTGAAGGATTTTTTTTGCGGGGGGTACCTGGGATTGAACTCAGGGGCACTTGACCACTGAGTCACATCCTATTTTGAATTTTATTTAAAAATGGGGTCTCACTGAGTTGCTCATTACCTCATTTTTGCTGAGGCTGGCTTTGAACTCACAATCCTTCTGCCTCAGCCTCCAGAGTTGCTGGGATTACAGGTGTGCGCCACTGCATCTGGCTAGTACTAAAGGATTTTAAGAATGAATGAGATTACTGTAGATATGTATATATCTTTAAATAAACAATGGTTCCAAAACCTAAGCTTGATATACTCCAACATTTAGAGAATAAGATAAGGAAAGAATTAACAAAAGATTACAAGAAGTATCAGCCCAAAGTAGGTAGAAAACCAGGACTTGCAGTTTCCTATAAGCAAAGCAGGAAGAAAATCTTTGAAAAATGAAGGAGGGGCTGGGATTGTAGCTCAGCGGTAGAGCGCTTGCCTGGCATGCGTGAGGCCCTGGGTTCGATCCTCAGCACCACATACAAAGCAATAAAATAAAGACATTGTGTCCATCTACAACTAAAAAAAAAATATTTAAAAACAAAAGAAAAGAAAAATGAAGGAATGATTAACTCTGACAGGCACCACTGACATGTCAAGTAATATGCCATCTGGGAAGTTACTGTGATTTAATGATGTAAAGATCACTGATAATCAGACTATTGATAAAGACGAAATAAGATTGATTAAATTTGGTCTGGCAAAAAATGCAAGGACAATTCTGAGGCATTTTGGTCTAAAAAGAAGGAGAAAAGTGGGCAGGCAGGTATCTGACATGGGGCCATGATAAAGATGACAACATCTGAACATCTGAAGATTTCTTACCACAGAAAGGAAATAATAGAATGAAGATGGATAAGCTTGTCATCAATTCATTCAATAAACACTTTATTCATGGTGTAGAAGATCAGACCCAGGACCTTGACCTTGATGAGTACATGCTCCACCACAAACTTACATCCTCAGCCTCCCAACAAATACTTGTAGAATATTTTTTTTAGGTTAGGTACTAGGGTTACAAAATCAAATCCTCAGAAAACATCTTTGTTTACAAAAAATTAGAAGATCCATGAAAAAAATGAAAACAATTTGTAAAAAGAAGAGTGATTGCTGGCTACTAGAGAATATATATTCAGAACTGTAGTTTGGGGATGTCCCCAAGATTACCTTAAGTTTTGATAATTCTCTGGAAGAATTCAGTTTTCAAAAACATGTTAAACAAGATATGTTCTATGATTTTTTAATTATGTCAAAATGGATTTCATAGCCATGTATAACTAAAAAGAACTGATAACAATGTTTTATTATGGATATAGACTAAAATGAGCAGAGAAGATTCATGCAGAGAGAGTCTATGAGATAGCAGGTGCAAGCTTCCAGCTATTCTTTCCCAGTGGATTCAAGCAGACAGCACTTACTTTTACTAGCAGTGATGGGTGAAACTATTCATGAGGTATTTCCAATCAGGACAGCTCACTCAAGTCCTGGTGTCCAGGATTTTATTGGAGAGAAGTTGGTCACTTAAGAATGGCTAACCTGGGGCTGGGATTGTGGCGCAGTGGTAGCGTGCTCACCTAGCATGCGTGAGGCACTGGGTTCGATCCTCAGCACCACATAAAAACAAAGATATTCTGTCCACCTAAAACTAAAAAATAAATAAATAAATATTAAAAAAAAAAAGAATGGCTAACCTAAGTTACTCAGTCTCCAGCCCCTGCACAAACCAAATTGGTACTGCTGGGCCAAGGCACCCAACATAATTCATACTGTTAGAATGAACTTCCCATATGGCCAAAGGTCCCCAGGTAAAGATACTCTTATAGGGAAGAATGTTCTAATGTCTTAGAGACTTCCTTAAGAGAGCAGGTCTAGGATCAAATATATCCTTGGAAGGTATTCTTTCATATTTTAATGCAGAATCTTAATATTTTTCATAAATAATAATATCTCAAATACTAATCTCAATCTTTAAATCAATCTAACAATGTTTTATTAAGCAATTTTCCTAGTTTCCAGAAGCAAAACTAGAATTTCTGAATATTTCAACATTTAATCTGCTTTTCCTTTCTATTCCTTTGGCTAAAAACCTGTTAGGTGGTTTATATTATTTGATTTCAATAAAGCTCTAGGCTGAATCAACTGTGCCCAAATTGGTAAACAAATTATTTTTAATTACTGAGCAGCTTGAAATAATTTAACAATGTTCATTCAGAAGATGAAAAAGATGGAACACATTTTATAACAGCTGAAAATGTATCCTATCAGAAAATCTGAGAACAAAAATAAGTGTCAATGGAAAGACTATTGAATTTTAAATCTATTATTTCTCCTTATAGAAATAAATATTTCAAGTTATATAAAAAAATGTTTAAAAAAATGAACATCCATTTATGGCCTAAAAAGAGATCACTAAAATGTTAAAAATAAGCAACCTGAAAATCGAATTAATAACCAACATCACAATGTTTTAGAAACTCCTGAAAATACCACACCATAGCAACCCACATATATTTTCCTGCAAACATTCTAAAATTTTTAGATTTGCAATATTTTTTCATCAATAACTAAAAACCAAAATGTGATGGTTTATAATTCACACAGGTTTCATTGCAGCCCTGAAACAGAACATTCACTTTAAATTTTTCTCACAAGCACATGTTCAGAAGTCAAAACATGAAGGCAAGGGTGAAAATTCTGATTGCCTTATCTGAAAAATAATATTGTAGTGTTTAATGAAGAAATATCTGTTTATTATGATTTTGGAGATTATCTGTTTTAGGGAAAGGAAAGAGTTGTAAAATAGACAATGTGATTGGGGTGATTGGTTTGATACCTAGAATTGTGCTCTAATAGATTTTCATTTTTTTATTTGTTCTAATTAGTTATACATGATAGCAGAATGCATAGCAATTCATTGTACACAAATGGAGCATAAATTTTCATTTCTCTGGTTGTACGAGATGTATAGTCACATGATTTGTTCAATCACACATGTACCTAGGGCAATGATGCCCATCTCATTCCATCATCTTTCCTGTCCCCCATGCTTCCTCAGCTCCCCTTATTCCCCCTTGTGCAATACAAAGTTTTATTATTCTTCCCATGCCCCCCATTTATTCATTCATTAATGCAGCTTGCTCTTTTTGTTTGCTTCATATTTTTTCCTTTTCATTGGCATGTAATAATTATGCATAATTGTGAGATTCATTATAATATATTCATGCATGCAGTATAATTTTATCAATTTCATTCCCCAGTATCTCTCCTTTCCCTACCCTCCTTCCCCCTGATCCCCTTCTTCCATTCTACTGGTCTCTCTTCTATTTTTTTTTTTATTTTTGTTGTTCTAATTAGTTATACATGAAAGTAGAATGCATTTTGACACATTGTACACAAATGAAGAACAACTTCTTATTTCTCTGGCTGTATATGGTGCAGAGTCACACCACTATTGTAATCATATATGTATAGAGGGGAATAATGTCTGCCTTATTCTATTGTTCTTCCCATCCCCACAACCCCAGCCCTCCCCTCCCTCCCTTCACACACTCCAAAGTCCCTTCATTCTTCCCTACCCACCTCCACTATGGATCATCATCTACTTATTGGAGAAAACATTGTTTATTTGTTTTAATTTGTTATACTTGACAGTAGAATACATTTTAATTCATAATGCATATATGGAGCACACTTTTCATTTCTCTGGTTGTACACAAAGTAGTGTCACAATATTCATGTCTTCATACATGTACCTAGGGTAATGATGTCCATCTTATTCCACTATCTTTCCTACCCCCATACCCCCTCCCCATTCCCACCCCTTTGCCCTATTCAAAGTTCATTCATTTCTCCCATGCTCCCCAACCCCCATTAGATCAGCATCCACTAATCAGAGAAAACATTGGGCCTTTGTTTTTTTGAGATTGGGTTACTTCACTTAGTATGATATTCTGCAACTGTATCTATTTACCTGCAAATACCATGATTTTATTCTCTTTTCATGCTAAGTAGTATTCCATTGTGTATATATCCCACAGTTTCTTTATCCATTCATCTATTGAAGGGTGTTCCCATTTACCTCTAAGAATTTTTTAATCTCCTCTTTGATGTCTTCTGCTATCCATTGTTCATTCAACAGCTTATAATTTAGTCTCCAAGTGTTGAAGTAACTTCTATTTTTTTATTTTATCATTGATTTCTAATTTTATTCCATTATAATCTGATAGAATGCAGGGTAATATTTCTATTTTTTTTGTATTTGCTAAGAGTTGCTTTGTAAATGTATGGTTTAGTTTAGAGAAGGATTCATGTGCTGCTAAGAATAAAATGTATTCACTTGTTGA
>PVHX01021457.1:0-29745 GCA_004024805.1 Geosciurus inauris
TTCTGGGAATCAAAGCCAGAGCCTTACACTTGCTAGGAAAGCACTCTACCACAGAGTACTCTACCCACAAGTACTCTACTCCCCCCCCCCCAGTCCCAAAGCTTGTTTTAAACCATTTGGATTTGAAATCTGTGGACTGACTAGTACCAAGCAAAGAATTAAGACAGCAGAGAGGGGCTGGGTTGTGGCTCAGTGGTAGAGTGCTTGCATCACATGTATGAGGCATTGGGTTCAATCCTTAGCACCATATAAAAACAAATCAACAAAATAAAGGTATTGTGTCCATCTATAAGCAAAAAAAAAAAAAAAAGACAGCAGAGACAATAAGCTTCCAGTTTACAGGGTATTCGTGCTTCTTGCAGGGACAGTGACATTTCACAAGGAGTGATTTGAAGGGAGCTGGAAAGCCCTCCAAACCACACTGGTACCTTAAACCCAGAGAAAGGGCCTCTTCATTCTTTCTGTCCTTAAGCACTGTGAATTATTCCTTGGCAATTCAATTAATGAGAGAGAGAGCGCGAAGAGGAGGGAAGAAGAGAGGGAGAGAGAAAAAAATATGAATCCAGGCTTTACCTGGTTTACACGGGCCTGTTTCTCGGGGCAGAGACAGATAGGGGCAGGAAGTAGTATTTATTGAACCCTATTTTGTACCAGTAGAGATAATGCTTCTGGCACATTATCTCAGTTTATCCTCTCAACAACTCAGAAAAGTAGGTAAGATTTTCCTTACTTCACAGAATATCCTCAAACATAGGGAGGTGAATAAATTGTTCTAAATCACACAACTAGAAAATGGAAGTGTCTCAGTCAGTTTGAGCAGCTATAACAAAAAAATCATAGGATAGATGTTTGTTTCTCACAGCTCTGAGGCTGGTAAGTCCAAGATTAAGGTGTCTTCCCATTCTCGGTGAGTGCTCTTCTCCTGCCTTGTAGGCAGCTGGCTTCTCTCTGCAAGTTTACAACACTCTGTGTTGTGTGTGTGTGTGTGACTTATTATAATGGCCTCTTATTATAATGGCCCCCACCCTTGTGACTTTATCTAAAGTTAATTACCTTTCAAAAGTGAGAAGCTTCTAACACCATCACATTGATGGTTAGGGCTTCAACATATGAATTTGGGGGACACAAACATTCAGCCCATAATAGGAGATGTCCTCACTTCCAGCCTGTCTTGAAACTTGGCTGGGATGAAGTGCTATAGAAAGAACCAGATGGCTAGAATATCAGGGTTGCTTTAGGAAGCCACTGATATGGGAGCCTAATACCCAGAGGAAAGACAGTCTTAAAAACAACATGAGGGGCCAGTGCTGTAGCTCAGCGGGCTAGCCCAGGTTGGGCTCATGCTTAGCATGAGTGAGGCCCTGAGTTCAATCCCCAGCACTGAAAAGAAAAGAAAAGCTTTCTTTATTAGGAAAATTTTTTTGTTGTTTTGTTTTTGCACATGTTAAGTCATAGTATGTAAAATCTGACACCAGATTTCTGACATACACATCCATACACACATATATGAAGAGATAAAAACCAAATACAATGATTTATTTCACTTAGCATGATATTCTCCAGCTAATTCACAATAAGTAGGGGGTGCTAGGGAAGAATAGAGTTACTTTAGATTAGATAGAGGAGAGTGAAGGGAGGGAAGGGGTATGGGAATAGGAAGGACAGTAGAATGAAACAGACATTATTACCTTATATACATATGTGACTGCAAGACAGACATGATTCTACAACATGTACAATCAGAACAATGAGAAATTATAGCCCATTTATGTATGATATATCAAAGTGCATGAATGCATTCTGCTGTCATGTATATCTATTTGAAACAAATAAAAAATTATTAAAAAACTAATAGAATTTGAGTACATAATGGTAGTTAACTCTGAGTGGTGAAGTTGTGAGTTATTTTTATCTTTTTATTCGACTGCTGTGGCTTGATTTTTTCTAAAATGAATTGTTCATTATTTATACATGTAATTTATATCAAAAAATCTTTCCGATTTATCTTTTCACAAGATGTCAATTGTTCTCAAAGGTCATTTGTGTTGTGTCTGCATCTTTCAAAACAATAAGTTATAAATTCAAGCATTTATTGTTGGCTCTTCTTGTTTTTCTCTTCACCAAAATGATACGAGATTTGTTGTTACTATCCATTTGATTTGGGGGCAGAACTGACTAGGTGTTTTGATATCCCATAGACAAACCTAAGCAATGTAATTTAGGTAAGTTGGAAAATAAATGTTTTACTGAGTTTTCTCCTTGGCGTTCAACAATGTGGAATTTTTATTTTCTTATAGTGAGAAAACAAAAATGAAGGCGGTTTCTGAAACTCCAGTTAGGGAAATGAAGCCACTGAGCTGCCCCACCATCCTTAGCCCACAGATGAATGACTTCATAGTACTCTTTTCAAAGAGAAATCATTTATTTATTCTTTAGCATTTAAAAAATGAAACTAGACATATTCTTTTCTGGTGAGGTTTTGGAAGAAAGATTAAAAATGAAAAGCCAAGAAAAGAAAAGCCTTTAATGATTCTTTGTAACATTTAAAACCTAAACAAAGCTTAGTACCAGTGGGAGCTAAAACTAATTAGAAATCAAAATTATGTTCACTTTATCAATGCTAAAATAAATCCAAGGGAAAACAAAGAAGTACTTTGGTAATTAAATTTAATTTAGTGTAATAATCTTAGTTCCTGATATTTGCAACTGTGAGAGTTCTTTTTTTTCTTTCTCTTTAAAAAGATTATTTAAAGATGTATTTTTTAAAGAGTCAACAATGTGCTAAGCTTTGTGCAGAACTGAGATGATTCAAAGGAGCAGGGGTTTAGGGTGTCAGGTGGTGAGGTGATTCAGTTTCCGAGAAGAGAGGCAAAGCTCCTGACTTCAAGCTGGTTCCCCAGGGTGAAGCTTCCCTCTCCACTTCTCTGCTGTAATGTTGGGTGCAATTCTCTCCCCACTCAAGGAACAGAATACAAAGGAGAATATTCTCAGAGTGGTGTCTCCTCTGTCAGGACAGAGGAGCAGGAGAGAAACCTATGGAGTGAGACATTCTTCTCTCAGTAGTTCCAAGAGGACAGACTGAATGAATAAACTTCAAGAGAACGGAGAAGTCTCTTATCTGGCCCTAGTATATGATCACTCAGCTTCTCAGAAAAGCCTGGGAATGTTGTCATGTACAGAACGAGCCGTCACCTGTTCCCCAGGTATCATCCACTGAACATTTGTTAAGCACCAGGCCCTGTCTTAAGCACTTTTCACATGTTATCTTGCTCAATATTCACCACAACCTTAGGAAGCAGAAATTATTATTACCCTTTAAAACAATAGAACTTGAAAATTTATTCTCATTCCTTTATGACCATATCTTTCTTTTTATTTTATTATGGTAAAGTATACATAACAAAATTGACCATCCTGTACAAAACTACAAGGTCCATATTCTTTTTTTTTTTTAATGTTTATTTTTTAGTTGTAGGTGACAGAATATCTTTATTTTATTTGTATGTGGTGCTGAGGATCGAACCCAGTGCCTTATGCATGCTAGGCGAGCACACTACCACTGTGCCATAATCCCAGCCCCAAGGTCCATATTCTTAATTGTACCTTAGCAAGTATTTTTCCCAATGCAGAATACAGATCACTAGATCAGAAACACCTTGAGGGATTAAAAATCATTGACCCTATGGCCCTGCTCCAGCCATACTAAATATCATCTTTGTATTATTAACAAACTCCCCAGGTGATTCCTATGTAAAACCAAAGTTTGAGAATTACTTCATCCTTCCCTTTTGAAAATACAGCTGAGAAAAGGTGATGGTGGAGAAAAGATGTCATGATAACAAACTTCAGGTTTGTTTCCAATGTTCTCAGTGGACAAATGCTATCGCTTGAATGATGGTATCTCCTCTAGATTTCATGTGGAAACCTAATCCCCATTGTAAGACTATTAAGAGATGTGACCTTTTTTGGGAAGTGATTAATCATGAGGGCGTCACCATCACGAATGATATTCGTGTTCTTTTTTTTTTTTCGGTACCAGGGATTGAACTCAGGGGCACTCATCCACTGAGCCACATCCCCAGCCCTGTTTTGTGTTTTATGTAGAGACAGGGTCTCACTGAGTTGCTTAGCACCTTGCCATTGCTGAGGCTGGCTTTGAACTCGCGATTCTCCTGTCTCAGCCTCCCTAAGTTCTGGGATTACAGGCTTGTGCCACCGTGCCCCGCTGTATTAGTGCTCTTATAAAAGAGTTCTGGGTTGAAGACAGTGCTCTTTTGCCCTTCCATCTCTCTGTCATGTGATGTTAGAGTTCCTCCCCTCCAGGGGATGCAGCAACAGGAGCCAAGCCTGAATCTATTGACACCTTGATCTTAGACTTCCCATCCTCCAGAACCATGAGAAATTTCTATTGTTTACAAATTGCCTAGTTGTGATATCTTGTTATAGCAGCACAAATAGACCAAAAAAACATAAATCTAAGAGTTGTCAAAGACTATACTGTGTTAGGGTCTCCTGGAATGATTTCGAGTGTGTCAAGCTTATATGTCCTTTGTGACCTCATGACTTATCCTTTTATGAAGTGAAAAGGTAAATCTTTTTATGGTTATTCCATATTTTTCATCCTCATTTTTATGGGTCCTGTCAACACGTATTAAGTGTGAAAAACAAACTAGCTTATTGTGTCATGCTGCCAAAAGGTAGCATCCCAATGGGTGGCATAAGAAAAGACACAAGCGATGAGTTATGTTGGCAAATCTATGCGTGACATGGCCACAGACATTTAATGTGGAACTGAAAACTCACCTTCAGGAAGACTTTCACCTTGAAGTCTCACACTAAGTAGAACAGGTGTTCCAATTTACCTAAAATAATTTGCATAATCAATTTTATATGTGGTTTATCAAACCTGGCAAAGAGCAAGTGATAATATGAATTAGTATGATTACGAATTTGACACATCATTGAGATTAATTTGGCCTTTCTCAATCTCATAATACCCAGAGGTCTTCACAGACAGGAATAGTGTGCTATGAGTTGCCATATGTGACAGTCCAGAATCTACCATTTCAGGGTCACAAATTAAAGTCACTGCTTTGCTCAGCTGGGTCTCATGCTTACTCCTTTACTTAGCTCTCCTCTAAATTGAAAAGAAGGCAATGAATGAATATTAGGGGACATATCTAATTCAGAGTGATCACAATTTCATGAAAAGTAATTGATTTATCTCTCCTCAGATAATATATATGGTAGCCTTCTCCCTGGTCTGTTAATTTATCCTGGAGCCCAGACTCAAAGAAATATCACCCTTGAGAATCTGCTGGCTTGAGTATTTAGCTTTTAGCCTCAATAATTAAAATAAGGGATTAAAATTATACATTAGTTTGATTACAATAGTAAATTCTTAGAAACAATAGAAATTTGATCAATAGGAAATTGGTTAAATAAAATATTTCATGCCAATAAAATGGTTTGCAACCATTTAAATGATACAGGGGAAGTATATTACATAAGAATATTTTGTCATGTGTGACATCAAAAAATTATATTGTAGCCGGGCATGGTGGCACACACCTGTAATCCCAGCACTTTGAGAGGCTGAGACAGGAGAATCACAAGTTCAAAGCCAGCCTCAGCAATGGTAAGGCACTAAGCAACTCAGTGAGATCCTGTCTACATAAAACACTAAATAGGGCTGGGGATGTGGCTCAGTGGTCGAGTGCCCCTGAGTTCAGTCCCTGGTATCAAAAAAAAAAAAAAAAAAAAAGTCATTGCAAAAGATGTCAACTCTAATCTAATTTTTCCCCTTTGTAAAAATTGATACAATTTGTAAACAATGTACAATTTCATGGTTTTTATTCTTTTACAAATGAAAACAAATAGGAGTTTTAACAAAAAAAATCACTTCCTCAAGAATGGTTACCTATTTCTCCAAAATTTTGTGTTCTTTCAGGTTCCACATCTAGCTTAGACAACCACAAATCAATTTTCTTTTCCGAGAGTTTTGCATCTTCTAGGAATAAATGGAATATGTAGCCTTTTTAATATTTATTTTTTAGTTGTAGGTGGACAGAATATCTTTTTATATTTTTTTATTTATGTGGTGCTGAAGATCGAACCCAGTGACTCACGTGTGCTAGGTGAGCACTCTACCACTGAGCCATAACCCCAGCCTCCAATATGTAGCCTTTTGAGGTTGGTTTCTTTTATAAGTGTTGTTTATATTTTCTGAATATAATTCTTTAATCAGGTATATTTTCTGTAGATATTTTCACCCAGTTTGTGGCTTCCCTTTTCATTCTCCTAGCAATATAATCTAATTTTTATAAGGAAAATTACATACATATAAACTCTAGAAGGATAAATACCAAAATGTTAATCATGGTTATAGCTGCATAGGAGGATTAAGGGTGGTCTGTGGGTTTTCTTTTTTACTTAGCCGTATTTTAAGTTTTTTCTTTCTTCTACTGTGAACATGTGTTTTTTACAATAGAGAAAAAAAAACCTTTTTTTTTTATAATTGTCAAGTGAGATTGGCAGATTGAACTCTACATCCAATTTCACTCTCTTCCAAAACTCCATTAAAGTTTTAATAAACAGGTTATCTCTCACTCTTTCTCTCAGGAGAACTGTGAAGGAACCAACAAGAACCACCTTTTGGAAACTGGGAGAGGATGTGTGTGCAGTAACTGGTTTGGTAGGCTACAGAAATCATAATCTCAAGGCAGCAATGAAGAAAGCTACAAATTCAGCTGCTTTCTGGTGCAGAGTCCCGACAGGAATTGGCACTGAAATGAAGGTGGTGGGCCTGGGAGTGGGTGTGGGGAGGAGGTGAGGGCGGCAAAGTTAGGCGCATGGGGGAGCAGTCTGAGAAGGTGCCAGATCTCAGGATACAGCCTCCTGCTATTTGTCATTCCTCAGCTCTTGAATCTCTCATCTTTCACCATACAGAAGTTGGAAGGTTTACTTTCTGGAGATGGTCTCTATATTATGGGTACCAGACACAATTGAAAGTCTCAGTGCCACACTCTTACATTGCTGGTGGCACTGCAAATTGGTGCAACCAATCTGGAAAGCAGTATAGAGATTCCTTAGAAAACTTGGAATAGAACCACCATTTGACCCAGATATCCCACTCCTTGGTCTATACCCAAAGGACTTAAAAACAGCATACTACAGTGATGCAGCCACTTCCATGTTTATAGCAGCTCAATTCACAATAGCTAAACTGTGGAAGCAACCTAGATGCCCTTCAATAGATGAATGGATAAAGAAACTCTGGTATATATACACAATGGAATATTACTCAGCAATAAAAGAGAATAAAATCATGGCATTTTCAGGTAAATAGATGGAGATAGAGAACATCATGGTAAGCAAAATAAGTCAATCCCCAAAAAACCAAATGCCGAATGTTTTCTCTGATAAGTGGATGCTGATCCATAATAGGGTGGGGCATAGGAGAAATGGAGGAACTTTGGATAGGGCAAAGGAGGAGGGGAAGGGAGGCTTCATGAGGATAGGAAAGATGGTGGAATGAGATGGACATCATTACCCTAGGTACATGTATGATTGCACAGATGGTGTGACTCTACTTCGTGTACAACCAGAGAAATGAAAAGTTGTGTTCCATTTGTGTACTGAGTCGAAATGCATTTGCTGTCATATATAACTAATTAGAACAAATAAATTAATTAATTAAAAGAAAAAAATAAAGTCTCAGTGACAGACCCAAAACAGAAGGATTTACACAATGTGCCAGATCCCTCCCAGACCTTCCACCGATCTCTGCCACTGCAGCAGTCAGACTCACCCTTCCTGGTGGGATTTGAAAGGCCTTCCTTACAGACCACACGTATGCTTGCTTCTCAAGATTTTGAAATTAAAATATAAACCACTTAGGGACATGTATATAAGTGATAAAAACAAAGTAAAAATAAGGAAATGAACACTCTTGTTCTCTGTGGTGGAAAGGAAGGGGTATGCAACTGGGGTAGAACCCTGGTAGTGTTCAGTTTCAACTGAGCGGTTGGAATGTGAATGACAGTGCATTTGTCATTCTTATGCAGAATGTAGATGTACATTTTATATACTTTCCCCTATGTATTGTATATTTTTTAAGAAAAAGTTGGTGTTATCCCAAAAGTATACCACCAGGATGAAAACTAAGAATGGGCAACTCAAGACTTCCTACTTCCCTGTGTGATTTTTCTTCCTTTATTCTTTTTTTTTAAATTTTTAAATTAGTTGTTGATGGACCTAATTTATATGCAGTGTTGAGAATCGAACTCAGTGCCTCACACAGGCTAGGCAAGTGCTCCACCACTGAGCCGCACCCCCCAGCCCCTCTTCCTTTCTTTTCATTCCTATTCTGGTTTTCCCTGTTCCTCACTCCCTCTTTCTTTTTCTTGTTTCTCCTTATTCTACCTTATATGTCTTGGTCACACCTAACCATTGTTCCTCAGGAAACAAAAGTTTGTTGATATCTCTCTTAAAGGTTTTAAAACTGAGGTTCAGGTTTCTGTCACCATAAATTAGTTTTTTTCCTTTTCTGAAACTCTCTATATATTAGATTATACAGCACGTGTCTGGATCTTTCTTTTACTTTTCCCCTGAATATAACATTTTAAAGATTCATCCATGCTGATCAATGAAATAGCAGTTTTCTATTAAAAATACACTATAATTTGTTTGCCTTTCCATTTTTCCTAAGGCTATTATTGGTATTTTTAATTCCAGTCCTTTGTTGGGTGTGAAATCATTTGTCATTGTGGTTTTAATTTGCATTTCCTGGTGACTAACGATATTGAACACTTGTACATGCACTTGTTGGTAATAGGTACATCTTTTTCTGTAAGGTGACTTTTCAAATCATTTGTACTTTTAAAAAATAGAATTGGTTTTATGTATTATTGATTTGTCATACACATGGATTAATAATATTTTCTGTCTTTTCACTTTCATAATTGTGTCTTTTGATGAACATGAATGTTTAATTTTAATGAAGTTTAACATTTTAATATTTTTTAGTGTTTTCTGTAGCCTAAGAAATCTCTGCCTATCCCAAGGTTGCCAAGATATTATTTTATGTTTTCTTCTTCTACATGCTTTATAGTTTTAACTTTCATGTCTATTCTTAGACCTATCTCAAATTCATTTTTATGTAAAATGTGACTTAGGGATCATTTTTGTCCATACAGAAATCCAGTTGTTCTAGTATCCCATGTAATTAAACTGATAGAATGTGCCTCTGTCTTTGTTTATGGAGGAAAAAATATTCTAAATCTAAGGATAAAGTCTTAAAAGTATGTATCCTTGTACTCCATCCACATCACACTACTTCTCTAAATCATGGCCAGTAACCTTAAGGACCAATGGTTATGACTCCCAGATATTTACAAATTATTTACTTCTTTAGAATTATATATTTCAAAAAAAGAATTATATATTTAAGTTTAAGAGAGAAAAAAAATTTTGTCAGGAACAAAAATTAATAGTGTTATTCTTTGCCTCTGCTTTCTGATGTCTAAAATATAAATAAAATCAACTGTATGGGCTGGGGCTGTAGCTCAGTGGTAGAGCACTTGCCTAGCATGCGTGAGGCACTGGGTTTGATCCTCAGCACCACATACAAATAATAAATTAATAAAATAAAGATCCATCAACAACTAAAAAAATTTTTAAAAAATCAACTGTACATACTATCAAAGTGATTTATGACTATTGATGTTGACTTTGGTGTGGCTGAGATTGTGTTTGTCAGATTTCTCCACTGTTAAAAATCACTCTCAATCCACCCCCACCTAATTCTTCTCATACTTTTTGGAAGGAAGGCACTGTGCACAGCCCATTTTTAAGAAGTGGGGTTATGCTCCCCCTCCTTAGTGACAGAATATCAACATAATTGATTAGCGATTCTTCTGCAAGGGAGACTTGTTTCTTCTTCCCACTTAAGAATTTATTCAGAGCCAGGCGTGGTGGCTCACACTTGTAATCCCACCGCTTAGGGAGGCTGAGACAGGAGCACCGCGAGTTCAAAGCCAGCCTCAGCAAGGGTGAGGCACTAAGCAACTCAGTGAGACCCTGTCTGTACATAAAACAAAAATAGGGCTGGGGATGTGGTCGAGTACCCCTGAGTTCAATCCCTGGTACCAAAAAAAAAAAAAAAAAAAGAATTTATTCAGTCATTCATTGATGTGGAAATTATGGATATTTATTTTATAAATTGGATTATAATCCAATACAACTTTATTCTGTTGCTCAAGTTGTTTCAGTTTTGGCCACTGAAAACTCTTTCACTTGGGTCTAAAAGTTTACTTTTTAAATCCTAAAGTTTAGTGTTCTGTTCTGTTTTTACATTATGAGATTTAAAAACATGACTGGGACCTACAGTATAGCTATTATGTGGGCAAAAACCTGATTTCTTCAATATTTGATGGACTTCCTTGCCTAGACGACCTATAGGAAATTTGTTCTGTTTGCACAGTGGTGATGATTAACAATGTAGAAATGTCAGCATGAAACAGGGAACAGTGTTTATTGGTATTTCATACATAATTTCAACACCAGCTGGTGAGGGCAATGGATCATAATGAAATGCCACTTAATATCCTTCACTGCCTGCATCGAAGGAAGAAGTACAGCAAGGTCCAGAGTTGTCAGCGTGTGTGTCATTAGGTAGTGGTGACGTGAACTGGCATGTAGCATCAGCGCGTGACATCTGCCTCTTCCCTGATGGAAGAGAAATGAAGTATAAAGAGTCATATTCTGTAGTGCCTTACGATAAATCTAAAGGAGAGAGATCACCTGAAACCTGCTGGTTTCAGGGCCGAGGCATTGGGGCTGGCTTGCGTCTTTTCTCCAGTCACTTTCTATGCCCCCACAAGCTGGGTTTGGCCCCAGGCAGCTTGTTTTTACAGATGTTGACTTAGTCTAGAAGTAGCTGTCTGGACACAAGGCTATGCCTCACAGATGGTGAGTCAATTCAAGGGCTTCACAGATAAAGGCCATCACATAGCTGGTGTACTTAGGAACCCCAAAGTCAAAGCTCCAGAGAGTGTAGAAGATTAGAAATGGAAAAGGCCTGTATTAGTTATTATCTATTCCTGAATGACACATCACACCAAAACTTAGTGGCTTAAAACCACAGCCATTTATTATTTCTCCTAGTTCTTGTGACTGGGTATGGGAAGTACTCCAAAGGGATGGTCTGGCTGGGGGTTTCTCATGACGCTGCAGTCAGATGGTGGCTGGAACTGGGACTGCCTCCAGGGCCTAACATTACTGATCCTTTCCATGCTACCTCCACAGCGCTGAGCTGAGCCATTAATAGGGCTCGAGGTAGAAGATACTGATAGTATCTTTATTTCAAACTTTGGTATTTGGTTCATTACAAATTTTTATTCATTTAATTCAATATATGCTGCGTTATAATATTACTTACCTTGGTGACTTGGTGTTTTGGGAATCCCCTTACCTTTCATGTCCTAGGTGACCGCCCTACTTGCCTCGCCCTCACCCAGCCCTGTCACCACAGCTTCTTCTTCCCCACTTTGTGTCATCAGCACACAGTGGAACTGGTTGTGGTCTATTAGAGGTGACCCCAGAAAATGCTTCGGCACCTCCTCGCTTTCCCCACTGAGGTTTTACCATTTGACCTTCATTGTCTGGAGGTGCCACATTTCTGGATGTTGTCAGCAGTATCTTGTTGGTGACTGTTTTCTTTGTAACTAGGTGGAAGCAAAAAGCCCTGGATGTAATTTTCTTACTACCTAGGAGTGCCAGGTGTGTGTGTGTGTGTGTGTGTGTGTGTGTGTGTGTGTGTGTTGGGTACCGAGGAGGGAGATGGATCAGATGCAAGGTCAAACTTTGAGGACTTTACATATAAGATGGAAGATATATTGTGTTAGAATAAAATACAATAAAGGTTATTCAAGCCATATATAGAATATTTTGAACATACATCAACTAAATCTATTGCTCCGAGTTTGCTCAAAAGAGAGAAAAGGAAGAAAGGAAGAGAGGGTGGGAAGGAGGAGAGAAGCCGGCTGTCTGCTGGCAGGGGTCTCAATAAGTGAGGCAAGAGGCACCACAGATAACTAAGCCTTGCCTAGCTTGTGTTTTCTCTGCTCCTGTCCTTATTCAGAGCCTCTTGTATCTCTCTACATAGCTGGCAGATCTCCCTCCTTTAGATTTATCGTAAGGCACTACAGAATATGACTCTTTATACTTCATTTCTCTTCCATCAGGGAAGAGGCGGATGTCACGCGCTGATGCTACATGCCAGTTCACGTCACCACTACCTAATGACACACACGCTGACAGCTCTGAACCTTGCTGTACTTCTTCCTTCGATGCAGGCAGTGAAGGATATTAAGTGGCATTTCATTATGATCCATTGGCAAGATGTTAGTCATGGCATATTTCATAGTGAGCCCAAGAGAGTTGAGATAACAAAGTCACTCCAAAGTCAAGGAAGTCATTACATGAACACAAACAATCCCGAGCGTCCTTTACAGTTATCGATCTGCTGGCATCTCGCTGTGGGCTGCACCATCTTACAGTCTGTTGCTAGTCTCATAATTTTTAAAACCTAAAATATTACTGCTCTGGTTCATTTCCAGGGCTGTTGTCTTTGGAGAAGGATTAACTACCTGACTGAATATAGAGAGATTCTTTGGTTTGGACTTTGTTTCTCACTCACTGTGGTAATATGGGCAGATCATCTAATCTCTTATTCTTTCCTCCCATCCTAACTCTTCAAAAACCTCACCAAATCACTACTTTCTTATTTTCAGAATAAGAAATCTTCTTCAGCTTTACCAGATGATATCATTCAACAATCCTTGATATGGGATCAAAATACTTCCTTTGGCTAGTTTCTAATTATCTTATATTCTGTTTCTGCTTTATGACTTCAACTTCCTTTCCTCAATCTTCTCAATTTCACTACACTCCACATTTCAGCTTTCTTTCTGATGAGCTAAGCTACTATCCATTATGGTACATAATCTTTAATAGGACTCATTTCTAGCTCAACTTTTGAAATGCAGTTCTGTAATTATATTTCAGCCAGTTATCTCTATTTCAAACGATGCTTTTTAAACTCTGTTAATGTTTTAATATAAAGTCATTCATTCCAATTTAATAATGAGTTGAAAACATAGCCTATGCATGCATTCTTACAAAACTATTATCATTAGAAGTAAAACCACAGTGACAAAAACACGTAATTTGGTATAACTTAATAATAGCTATCATTTAAATCTATCTTCTATAATAGAATATTTAATGCCTCTAATAATTTCTAGCATAGAACAATATTTTATAGATGAATTTATGATCAAAGACCCAAATGAATTTTGTTTTGGTTTTCGCTTGTGTACATACCTTTACTTTGTAAAGCCAGCATCCTTGCTTCTAGAAACTGCTTCCCCCTCCTTCCTTTCCACCATTTGGCTATTAGGAAAGAGTCATGTTATGGCAGAATCCTACCCCTGGCCTCAGAGCCTCTTCTTGCAGTTTTGTGGACTGGAGATTATGAGAACATCACTTGGGGTATTTCCATTGGCTGAACAGTAATGTACAAGGCCTAGGAATTGTTGGTGGCCTGTTTCCCACCACAGGGCTGCAGAAGTTGGGGGTGGTAGCAGGCAGACAAAGAGGATGAGGAATAGCATTAAAGGTCCTGCTCCTGTTTTCCACTCATACATTCTGGAAGCCATCCCAGTGTCCTGATAATAAATTCCCCTTTGGGTTCAAGCTCAAGTTTGGTATCAGTCACTTGCAACCCACAATATCTTAATTTCTACTGACTGCTCCTCTTCATGTGGGTTGAAAGTTGCTAGCACATGAGGATTTCATTCAAAGGCTGACTAGTTTCCCAAAGAATATTTGCTTAGTTTCTTCCTTCCTGATCTCAAACACATCTAAAAAATAAATCTTATCTATTTAAGTAATTGCATTAAGTATAGCCAAATCCATTTTTTACAGAAATAGAAAAATAATTCTAAAATTCATATAAACCACAAAGACCCCAAATAGGCAAAACAATCTTTAGAAAGAAGAACAAAGCAGGAGGCACCATACTTCCTAATTTCAAAATACATTACAAATCTACAGTAATTAAAACTATGGTACTGGCATGAAGACGGACATATAGAACAATTGAGAAGAAAGCCCAAATCATCTTTTTGTTTGTTTGTTTGTTTTGGTACCGGGGATTGAACTCAGGGGCACTCAACCACTGAGCCACATCCCCAACCCTATTTTGTGTTTTATGTAGAGACAGGGTCTCACTGAGTTGTTTAATGCCTTGCTTTTGCTGAGGCTGGCTTTGAACTCATGATCCTCCTACCTCAGCCTCCTAAAGTGCTGGGATTACAGGCATGCACCACTGTGCCTGGCTCCCAACTCATCTTTAACAAGGATGCCAAGTAGATATAATAAGGCTGGGTGTGGTGGCGCACACCTGTAATCCCAGCAGCTCAGGAGGCTGAGGCAGGAGGATCACAAATTCAAAGCCAGCCTCAGCAGCTCAGTGAGGCCCTATCCCTAAATAAAATACAAAAAAAAGGGCTGGGGATGTGACTCAGTAGTTAAGTGCCCCTGGGTTCAATCCCCAGTACCAAAACAATTTTTTTTAATTTTTAAAATATATACAATGGGAAAGGGATGGGATATATACTTCAGAGTAGAGTGGGTGTTTAGCACTTGCAAAGTGAGTTCAAAAAAGAATACAGAATAGGGCTGGGGTTGTGGCTCAGTGGCAGAGTACTTGCCTTACATATGTGAGGCACTGGGTTCGATCCTCAGCACCACATAAAAATAAATAAATAAATATTTTAAAAAATGTTTTTGGTTGTATATGGGCACAATATCTTTATTTTATTTATTTTTATGTGGTGCTGAGGATCGAACCCAGTGCCTCACACATGCAAGGTGAGAACTCTACCACTGAGCTACAATACCAGCCCTAAAAAATATTTTTAAAAAAAGAATACAGGGGGGCTGGGATTGTAGCTCAGCGGTAAAGCGCTTGCCTCGCATGCGTGAGGCCCTGGGTTCGATCCTCAGCACCACATACAAAGCAATAAAATAAAGACATTGTGTTCATCAAAAAAAAAAAAAGAATACAGGGCTGGGGCTGTAGCTCAGTGGTAGAGCGCTTGCCTACCATGCGTGAGGCACTGGGTTCGATCCTCAGCACCACATATAAATAACAAATGAATAAAATAGAGATCCATCAACAAATAAAAAAAAATTAAAAAAAAAAGAATACAGAATAAGGAAAGGATAATATCTTCAACAAATAATGTTGGAAAGATTAGGTATCCACATGTAAAAAATATTGAACCCTTTTCTTACATCATATATAAAAATAAACTCAAAATGAATTAAAGACTTAAATGTAAGACCTGAAATGTAAAACTCCTAGAAGAAATCATAGGGAAAGATTCATAATATTAATCTTGGTAATGAGTTTTTTTGGCTATGGCACCAAAAACATAGGCAACAGAAGCAAAATAGACAAATGGAACTACATCAAACTAAAAACCTCTGTACAGCAAAGGAAGCACTAAACAGAGTGAAAAGATAACTTACAGAATGAGAGAAAATATTTACAGACTAAATATATGATAAGGGGTAATTTCCAAAATATATAAGGAACTATAATAGCCAAAACAGAAAAAAAGCAATATTAATAGCTTGATTTAAAAATGGGCTAAGGGTAGCTGGGGTCATTGCTCAGTGGTAGAGTGCTTGCCTCACGTGTGTGAGGCACTGGGTTCGATTCTCAGCACCACATAGAAATAAATGAATAAAAAAAAGGTCCATCAACAACTAAAAAATATTTTTTAAAAAATGGGCTAAGGACTTGAATAGACATTTCTCCAAAGAAGATACATGAATAACAGGTATATAAAAAGATGCTCAACATCACTAATTACCAAGGAAATATAAATCAGAATCACAATGAGCAAACACCTCATACCTGTTCGGATGACTATTATCAGAGAGATGAAAGATGACAAGTGTTGGTGAGGATGTAGAGAAAAGAGAATCCTTATGCACTGTTGGTAGGAATGCAAAGATGGTGCAACTGCTATGGAAAAGAGTGTGGACATTCTTCAAAGAATGAAAAATAGAATTATGCATGACCCAGCAATCCCATTTGTGGGCATTTACCAAAAGAATTGAAATCAAGATCTCAAAGGGGTCTATGCACTCCTATGTTCCTACAGCATTACTCACAACAGCCAAGATGTGAAAACAACCTAAATGTCAATGGATGGATAAAGAAAGGTGGTATATACATACAAGGGGATATGACTTATCCTAAAAAGAAGGAAATTCCCTTTTAAGATAAGTAATATTATAGTTATCCCATTTTTGAATGATGAATGAATGTTGAGGACATTATGCAAAGTGAAATAAGCCAGTCACAAATGGACAAATACTGCAAGAGTCTGCTTATATGAAGTCTATAATAGTTCGCTAATAGGGGAAGAGAGTGGAATGGTGGTTGCCAAGAGCTGGGGGAGGGGTCAGGGGTAAATTGGGAGTTACTAATCAATGGGTTTAAAGTTTGAGTTATGTAAAATGAACAAGGTTTGGAGATTTGCTGTACAACATTTTGCCTATAGCTGTGTATTCAAATTGAGAAAGTAGATTTCATGCTGTTTTCTTACCACCATAAAAATAAAAACAATATTCTCCCAATTCATTCCAACAGCAGGGCATATTGAAAGCAAGTAGAAACAGTTTTGTTGTTGCTGCAGGCTAAGTACAATGAGTTTTAGTCTGTTGACTTATTTTCTTTGTTTTCTCTTCTTCTTTTTTCTTTTTTGGTACTGAAGATTGAACCAGCAGGGTTGCTTTACCACTGAGCTACATCCCCAGTCCTTCTTATTTTTTATTTTTAGATAGAGTCTTGTCAAGTTGCTGAGGGTCTTCCTAAGTTGCTAAATTACTGAGGCTGGCATCAAACTTGCAATCCTCCTGTCTCAGTCTCCTGAGTCGCTGGGATTATAAACCTGTACCACTGAACACACCTGGTTGGGTCACCTTTATTTCTTAAAGAACTCAATCATATGCCCCATTTTCCAATGTTATAACAAATTAATCAGGAAAGGAAAAAAAGAAGTTGGTTTTTGGGTTTTTTTGTTTGTTTGTTTTTTTGGTATTGGAGATTGAACTCAGGGGCACTAGACCACAGAGCCACATCCCCAGCTCTATTTTGTGTTTTATGTAGAGACAGGGTCTCACTGAGTTGCTTAGCACCTCGCTGTTGCTGAGGCTGGCTTTGAACTCGCGATTCCCCTGTCTCAGCCTCCCTAAGAAAAAAAGAAGTTTTTTAATGCAGATGTTGGTGATGTTCTGTTTTGATATAATAAACAAAAGAAAAATTTAGTAGAGCAGGTAGGGGATGCTTAATAAGTCATTAGACCATAAAAGAGAGATTTAAGTTACATAGTCCCCTTTGCTTATTCTGACACCTCAGGGCATAGGCAGTGGTAGAGACTCCACAAGCTTGCTCTTGGCTATCACAATTACATTTTAGGACATGTTTCCAGAGTGACCACAGAGTCCCTCTACATGCCAGTTACAAGTTGTCTGTGTGTGCCTTTTCAGTCTTAGCACGATTTCAATTTCTGCCCTTATCCCAAATTCATATGGATCTGGATGTGGATATGAATATGAATATGAATCTGATATTGTGCAGCCACTTTGACCTTCAGGTGACAATTTGCTCTGGAGTTTTATGAAAGAAAAAATGCCTTTTTGTACTTAACAATAAGAAAGTCTTGGGGCTGGGATTGTGGCTCAGCGGTAGAGCGCTTGCCTCGCATGCGTGAGGCCCTGGGTTCGATCCTCAGCACCACATACAAACCAATAAAATAAAGACATTGTGTCCATCTACAATTAAAATATATATATTTAAAAAAAAAAAAAAGAAAGTCTTCACTCTGCCCAACAATAGTTCAAGACCCAAAAAATACTTACCAGGGACTATAGAAAACCAACATCGAAGAAGCTGTCAGAAAAGCATGGAGAAAACGTAAAATATTTGCAGAGAATGGATACAGATAATTTCTAATCAGTATGCCTAGAGACTCTTGAGTTTATACAGAACATATATCAAACAACAATAAAACTCCAGTTAATTTGTTGAACAAACAACTTTCAAATATTAAGCTAATTGTTTGAATGACCAAATCAGTTCACTAGAACAATTTATCCTCAGTCCTCAAACATAGGCCTGCTTATTGTCCAGAAACCTTTTCCCTGTCTAATTCCAATTACTCTTCTATTACAGGCCCTCCAGATCTCATTTTTAATAATTTGGTTCATGGATAATGGCCATCTGGCTTTTGTTTGTCCTCCAATTCCATCTTCTTAGTTTTCCTTCATAAGTTCTAGTTTTCATCTTTTAATTAGCCTTATATTAAAAAAAGCATTTCCCCCTGGCTTAGTAGATGTTTTCCAAGCTGGTGGAAACTCCATTTTGATTTTCCTACATAGGATTTGGTGGAAATGAAGCTCATTCTATTCTATAATTTGTGAATTGTTGTGCAATATCAGATACTACCTGTCAGTCCTGTTTGTTCTCCTTCATCCCAGTTCTTGCTGTGTGTTTCTTGAGGAAAGAGCTTCAAGAAAGCATTTTAGGAATATCATTGTTGTCCGTGTGCTGGTAGCTGATTGTGTGTGTGGCGGGGGAAAGAGGCAAGTTGGAGAACAGCATTTCCCTGGTGACACTAAGTAGCACTGAGCTGGGGTGACACAAGGTGCCAGGCCCCCAAATAGGAAAGACTTGGACAATAGAGAGAAAATAAAGAGTTAACCTCATAAAACGTTGATAGCAAAGGCCACCTGCCTGCCTCCAAAGGGCCATTGCCTCTGGACGCTGTGTGGTTTAACCTTTTCAAGGCCCTGGGAAATTGAAACGTTGTGATGCAATCTGGAGCAGACAAAATATAATGAAAACTAACTGGCAGGAGTACTCAAGTCCACCTAGGAAGCCAGAGTTCTCCAAGTGAGTTCCAGTTCCAGGTAGGCCAGGGTTGTGACTAAGTTGGTGTAAGAGGAGAACCGGCCCGTGGCATGCAAGGTGAATGTGCCCGAGGCTCTCTCTAAGCCCAAAGGCGATGGGAGATGGAACTGCAGATGACCTGATCCATTGGAGACCAAGCTAGTGGGGGTTAAGCAATTTGTTTCTCTCCTCTTTTCTTCCTCTCATGTATCTTTATAGTTTTTCTAAAATTCAGACATCTGAACAATCCCTAGGGTGGAGGGAATGACACAGTTGCCAGTGTTCACCACCTTTGGGTGCTCTTCCCCTCCCTGCTCTGAGGTCTGAGGACTGTTATAAAGTTGGGCTAAGGTAAGAGGGCCTCCTGATTAGACAATGAAGGTGCAGTCCTGACAGCCCAGAATTATCTTGAATATGAAAATATTAAGTTCTGATTTCATATTTTCACTAGGCAAATTCCTGTTAATTGTATTTTTAAATCAAAACTGTAGCCATCCCCTTCCATTAAAACCCTGTAGTCTAATTGTATATGATAATTTTAATAACAATCCTAGGTGCCTTTATAAGAGAGGGGGTAGTGGGCTGAGGATATAGCTCAGTTGGCAGAGTGCTTGTCTCATATGCACCAAGGCCCTGGGTTCAATCCCCAGCACCACAGGAAAAAAAAAAAAAAGAAGAAGAAAGAAAGAAAGAAAAGAAAGGGGGTAGCAAAGCCAAAAACAGAGCATCTCCCATATTTCCCATAATTTTGAACACAAAGCAAAAGAAATGCTCTTCTCTGCTAATTAGCAAAGATAAGTGTATACCTAACCTGTGTCTGGACCCCTAAGTCATTTAATTAGGCCTGTACGTTTGCTAGTGAGCAGTAACAATATAGCTTCTCAGCTGTTTTTTCTACCACAGTACAGAAGTAATCCAGGTATGTGTACCTATTGAGTAGACAACTCTCTCCCAGTGGTTCAGGTGACTGCTAAATTTATGGTGCAGTTACCTGTGCAGGAGTGTGTACATGGTAAAACAACCAGGTCAAGTGACAGAGCTCAACTAAATCCAGAAGTCCACAGACCACAGAAAGTTAGCTTTCCATTAGGGAAATACTTAAAGAAACTGAACCAAGATAAAGCAAAGATCAAGGGACAGGAAGAAAGCTTGTAATTGCATTACTGCAAAACCAGACTTCGATTTCTGTCAAAGTTTTGAAGCTAAAAATGCCTCAAGTTTCTTAGTGAGAAGCATGAACAATTGCATAAGTACTGTATTCTGACAATTTCCAGCATGATCCCATCCAAGTTTATGTGACAAGGCAGGATGAGGTCAAATGTATTGAGGTATTTTTAAAAAATATTTTTTAATTATAGATGAATGCAATATCATTTTGTTTATTTATTTTTATGTGGTGCTGAAGATCGAACCCAGTGCCTCACATGTGCGAGGCAAGTGTTCTGCCACTGAGCCACAACCCTAGCCCATGTTTGGGTATTTTTATGCATGTGTGTAACTTTGTTGATTTTCTTTGCAAAAATGAAAATTTTCCAAATGTTCACAGGAGGTATAATGTAGCATTTGGAAGATCAAGTAAAATGTCCATCCTTATCCTTGGTCCCTGCCTCATTCTTTTTCCCATTCTTCTAATTCACTAAGTTGTGATCGAAATCATTCTTGGTGAATAATGCTGGACCATGCTGAAAATTTGTGACTGAGAGCTGGACCCTCGTCATCACCATGTACTTTGTCACTGAGAAAGGGTAACCCATGGTAACTAAGCTCCCATCAGTTAAGGGGCAGAGAGCCCCCCCTCCCTACTGCTCTATAAAAGAGACCTAACTAAGGGATCCTACTGGCTTCTAGCACCCAGTTTGGGCAACGGTGCCGGGAAGAAAAGCCCAAGATCTCCCAAGCAGAGTGCACAAGCTGCAGAGGCAAGGCCAAGCATGCCACCTAACTTCAGGCTCCAGTGTCACTTCATTCTGATCTTCCTGATGGCTCTAAGAGGGGAGAGCAGGTACCTAGAGGTAAGCCATCCCGAGATTGATCCATCACACCTTTCTTATGAGTATTCAGCCTTGGGAGGCAAGCAGGTGGCCTTTCCTATCAATCTCCTAGGAGGTTAGCTCTTTCTTTCCTCTCTGTTGGGTCCTTTCCCCCGGTTTCTCCTACACCTATATTTCCCCCTGCCTCTACGCATCTCCACTGCCTGCTTTCCTCTGGCCCCTGAGGGTGCCCTGGTCTGAGGGGAAAAGGGTCTAAGATCTTCCTATTGTCTCCAGACACCCAAGGAGGCATTGACTCCCTTTCTTTTCACTTTGCTGAGAGGCAGGTAGGGTGCCCAGCTCCTGGTTCATTTCTTTCTCACGTCTTGAACTTTTCCGAACGGACCCATTTTCTTTGTCAGCGGCAAGAAACCTCAGAATATGACCCTTTCCTACTCCTCAGCGCCAACCTGAAGCGGGACCTGGATGGGGAGCAGCAGTACCACCGTGCTCTACGTGAGTCGGGGCTTGAGTCTGCTGGAGCCTGGGAGGCGGGGAGGTTAGGGTTGGCCACCTCGCTTGCGAGCCTCCTGGGATCTTAGGACGCCGGCTGGCCACGATCTCCTGGGCGCGATCCCCATTGCTAAGAAGCAGCCGAAGCTGGGAATCCCGGCTCCCGGCGCTGCGCGCTGCAGACCCGGGGAAGGGATGCGCGAAGAGGGGTTGCCTGAGGCTGGCGCCACGGCAGCTATAGTCCGAGGCCTCTGGTCCCTCTCCCTTCCCTAGGGTGCCTGGACATGCTGAGCCTCCCGGGTCGGTTCACCTTCACTGCTGACCAGCCGCAGCTGCACTGCGCCGCGTTCTTCATCGCTGAGCCGGAGGAGTTCATCAACATCCACTACGACCTGGTCTCCATCGACTGTGAGGGCGGGGACTTCCTAAAGGTAAGGCTCCCGGCATTGCCTGAACCGGGGTGACCGGAGGATTGGAAAGGGCTGGAGTGCTGCTACCGCCGTGGAGAGCTGAGGACACTTCTCAATTAGACACCCCCTTGGTGCGGATGTTGGAGAGGCGCGCTCGCACTCCCAAGCTGCAGGAACTTGGTCTCAACTCCTAGAAAGACCTATCCTCATTTCCTGTAGGGCCATTGCCTCTGGACGCTGCGTGGTTTAATCTTTTCGAGGCCCTGGGAAATTGAATTAGCAGTTTGAAACGTTGTGATGCAATCTGGAGCAGACAAAATATAATGAAAACTAACTGGCAGGAGTACTCAAGTCCACCTAGGAAGCCAGTCTTGGTGAGAATGCCAGCTCCACACGTTGGAGATCGGAGCCCTCCTTCCTGCTGGCCCCACTCTCCGACTGAGCTGTTCCAGGGTAGCAGACTGTCTGCCAAGTCTGGGCGATCCGACTTTGGAGCAGTAGGGCACTGGCTGCTGGGAGGGATTCTGTGGGGAAGTCGAGTTTGAGTAGGTGGGAGAGGAGGACAAGCCTCTAACCTCACAGCATCCTCACAGCATCCCCACTGCCAGTCTCCCTCTGTCTAGTAGGTCAGTTTAGCACGGCCACGGAGCTTACTGTTCAATGAAAATAATCATGGAATCATTTTGAAACCTATCAAACATGTTAGAAATAATTTGTAGCTGTGTTGTTGGTAATTTTGTTAATGCAGACTATGTTAGACTCATTAAACTGGAGACCTGTGGTGATTTTGAGAGAAAAGTCAATTGACTCTCATCTTTTGTTCAACCATAGATGGTAACAACAGGAAAAATCCTCTGTGTGTGTATGTGTGTGTGTGTGTGTGTGTGTGTGTGTGGTAGACAGAGAGAGGGAGAATGAGTTTTTGTATACTGGCAGATAAAATTGCTGCCCTGGTTTTTTCTTTTGCTAACTATTTTTGAGATATTTTGCTCATATTTCAATGACCAGAGGAAAGAAAAGAGCTGAATGAAATCCAAGTTATGCGTTGGTTGGGTTCTTTTGAAGGTGAGATGTGGAAAATACGACCAAGATAAAAGTGTATAGTATTTCTGATTTCTGTTTACCAAGATGGTTGAAATGATAAAACTAAAGTATAAGAAAATATCTTTGTTTGACAACATCAAATCTTATACAGAAAAAAGCATTAACTGATTAATAATATTACTTGTAACCAATTTCACAGTCAGAATACATACAAATGGAAAGGAAGCAGCCAGGAGGTGGGCTGCCCATTCCTCACTTGCCACTGAAGGCTTACTGTTGGGTAACTTTTTCCCCATTTCAACACACCCATGATCTCAGGGATTGATGCAAGTGACTGTGTCTCTGTATTGTTATTTTTTGAAAGGTATTTGATGGTTGGATCCTTAAGGGGGAGAAATTCCCCAGCTCCCAGGATCATCCTCTCCCCACCACTGAGAGGTACATAGATTTCTGTGAGAGTGGTCTTCGCAGAAGGAGCATCAGATCCTCCCAGAATGTGGCCATGATCTTCTTCCGAGTCCATGAACCAGGAAATGGTTTCACACTAACCATAAAGACAGACCCTAACCTCTTTCGTAAGTGATTTTCCTGTCTTCTTAGTAAAAAGACAGGATTAGGGTGGGGGTGGGGGTGGGGGCGGCAAACTGCTTTTTCAAAATAGCATTATCTCAGATTTAGAAAATTTGAACTGAGCAATGATTTGAATGGAAATGACCTAAGGGATATTTTCTGATGATTATTATGAAAATCAAGCCACACTTATTATTTCCCAGGCTAAGTAGTATCCTAATTTAAGGTGAGTACAATTCTAGTTTTTCCTCCAAAGCCTTGTTCAGATCTCCTAAGATACTATGATACATTTAGTGGCAAACTTCAATTTCTCAAGTCATTCCACTGATCCAGAATAAGCTTGAAGGATGAGATATGAAGTTGTGATATAGAAGTACCTAGGCAAAAATTGAAAGGCTGCTATCAGAGACATGGTGGACAGAGCAGAGGATTGAACCAGAATACCTTTGTATTGTCTTCTGATACTGAGCTCACCACCCTAATTTATTTATTTCTGGTGGAGAGACACATATTCTATAAAGCTACAGTTCAGGCCTAAAGCACATTATCTTAATTAAAATGAGTTCACTCATTTGCTTATTTTTCCCCATTAGAAGAAAAATATTTTTAAAAATTAGAAGAAGAGAACATATCAATCATTTAGGTTACATATGCTAGTATTAATATTAATGCTTCATGTAGTTGAAGGATAGGGCATCATTTGCCAAAGAATAATGTACAATTAGTCCTCTGATTTCTATTTTTAAAAAATAAATAACAATTTTTGAAAGATGCCCCCTGCTCCCAAAAGGCAGTTTCTGAGGACTGGTGCAGAATAATTCTTGAGGACAAAAGAAAATGTTTCTCCTGCATTTGGTGAGAAGTCAAAAGAAGTCTTCTAGAATTATCATGAAATTTCAGGTTTTTTTGAAATTAAGTGTAATTAAAAATATAAGAAAGAGGCAAGAGGTGGGTCTGACCTTTTCTGATAAATCAAGAACTTTTGCCATAATCAACAAAAATTGCAGTTTCTTCTGTTTCAGAGCTAGAAGAATAAATATATTATAAGTCTAGATTTGAGATACAAAACAAAAAAATTCAGAAATTCTGGAGAGTACTTAAACATTAAAAATTGACCTTTTAGGCTGCTGGGGCTGTGGTTCAGTGGTAGAGCACTTGCCTGGCACATGTGAGACACTGGGTTTGATCCTCAGCACTACATTAAATAAATAAATTAGAGATATTATGTCCATCTACAACTAAAAGAATCTTTAAAAAATTTACCTTTTAATCAATATCACTCAACGATCAGCAAATATTTATTAGACTTAAGCCTGCTATTTTTCCCAGCCTATCTTGTCACTATTTTAAAATAAAATTATTTATTTACTTTATTGTTTAAAAAAACACAACATTATGTCTCCAAATTCTATGAGCTAAGACTTCAGATGGACAAGGTTGGAGTTCCAGCCTCATCTTTAACCTAGATTATTCTATATTCCTAGCTTGAATCTAGACCCTAGTTAACAGAAGTCTTCATAGAACAGAACACCAGTTAGTATTGTTTGTCTGGTTAATGATTCATGTCTGGTCATTGTTGTAGAAAAGGGAACCCCTTGAGATGAAAGTGAGAAGCCCTCTTGCTGTCCAGGGTCTCCTGACAATATCCATATGTCACTGATGATTTATATTCCCCAACTCTTTCCTTTCTCCAAATCATCATTGTGATATATATTCCCTTCCTAGCACAAGATCCCAGTCCATGAACAGAAACCTAGGATAAGGATACCATAAACTTCTATAAAAACCCAGCAAATCAAGTAATGCAAATGTAACTTTTTTGTTTCCTACAAAGCTTGCAATGTCATCTCTCAGACCCCAAACGGAAGATTTACCCTGGTAGTTCCACACCAGCATCGAAACTGCAGCTTCTCCATAATTTATCCAGTACTGATCAAAATATCTGATCTTACTCTGGGACACTTACGTGGTGTTCAGTTAAAGGTGAGTGATTTACTTGCTTTCTAATTGTTTGGGAAGGCCACAGCTTTATCAGAGCAAAAGCAAACTTGGCATCAGCAAATTGGAGTAGCATGTCCCTCTGGTTATTAAATCTCACATGCTTGCCCCGACTTCTTTAACTAAAACCCTCTTCTATTTCAGTTATGCTGTCAAAACCCTACTCAGGTGCCATTCTGACTACTTCAATACTTTTCTTGTGACGTAAGAAATGCTTTCAACTGGTAAAGTTGTGGTATGTAATTACAATTGAACTCTCTTGTACTTGCCTCTTTTACAAAAATTCTCTCCTAGCAGAACCTCCTGTGAGTCATCTACACAGCTGTTTCTGATTATTGGAATTTTTTTGACATGAAGGAAGTATCTCATTGACAGAACTGTAGTATGAAGTAATGCTAACTGTAGCATAAAATACAAAATTGGATTTTTATACTGCAAAGGCAGTAAAGTTTTGAAGAGTATTTTGCAATACATTTAATTTGATACATTTTGCCTAAAAATATTAGTTGATAATCCCTATCAATTTTCTTCCAAATGAACTTCTGAATAGACCTTAAAATTAATGTTGAGCTTGTCCACATTTACTTGTACTGGTAGCATCTTCCCTATGAGTCATCTTTATTTCCTCTTACTTTCTCAAATGACTAAAGTTAACACATATTTGCTGGTATCAAAGATGGTCATAGTTCCTAATCAGAATCAAGTGAAAGCCAAATTAATAGGATCAGGACTGAGAAAAGCGAAGTATATCCAATTTCCTGTAGTCCTAAATTCATGGGTCCCTGCCTTTATTTTTTTTTTTAAGTTGGACCTTAGTGAAAGAATAATCCTTTGATAAGGACATCTTTTAATATCTTTGCTCTAGTCTTCTTGGCTTGATATTGTTTGTATGTCATTATGTGTCTGTGTGTATATGTGGTGCTGGGGATTGAACCCAGGGCCTTGCGTATGCGAGGCAAGCACTCTACTAACTGAGCTATATCCCCAGCCCTTGTATGTCATTCTTGATGTAAAATCTAAAAGAAAGGTGGTGTGGTAGCAGATTGAGAGATCTGTCATTTTGCTTTTGAAGCTGTAAGAAATAATGTTAGTGTTTCCCTTTGACACTTCAGAGTCCCCAGTGTCCTACACATCTATTCCTTTAAAAATATTTTCTGATGCTGGAAATCAGCAATGAACAGGACAGGTCCTGCTCATAGGGAACCTGCATTCCAGTGGGAACTGTCGTGCATTTCTACAAAGGGCAAGTGCTGTACAGAAAACGTAGCTCAGTGGTTTGATAGACAGTAATTGGGAACAAGGGGGTGAAGAGAGGAAGGAACTACCTGAGATAAGGTGATCAGGAAAGAAATCTTCCAAGAAGGAGACATTTCAAATGAGATCTGAGTAATAGATCAGGAGTCAGATCTGGGAAAAAGAAAGAGTAAAGGCAACAGTAGTGCAGAGGCTCAGAGGCAGGACTGGACGTGCTGGGTTCCAGAAATGGGAAGAGGACAAGATAGAAGGGACTTGGGTGAGATGACTTAGGGAGAGGGCTACACCAGAGTGTGGAGAACCCTGTTGCCTATATTAAGTGGAAAGAGAAGCCATTGAAGAGGTCGGGCAGGAAAGCGACAGGACCTTATACATACTGTCTAAACATCATTCTGGCTTCCATACAGTGAATGGGCTGTAGGGACCATGTTGCCATTTTTATGGTCCCCGAGAGATAGATGTCTCTTTGGTTTTTATTTGCGTGCCCATCAAGATTATTTCCTAAAATAAAACACCCCAGCTTTCTTATGCATTGGAAAGTGAGTTTCACCAAGAGAGACTTCAGTTTTGCACCTGGAGCATTGTGGGGAACTCTATGTTTAATATAAGGAGTGTGTGTTCTCCTTTGGCACACTGTTGTAATCTAGTAAGAGATGGATCACCTCAAGGAAGACATCTCGGGGATTGCTGCTGAAGAATGGAACCCCAGAGAGGTCCCTACTCTATCAGTTTCTGCCATTGTAATCCTGAGAGGATTACAAAGAAGACAGAAATGTCACTGAACACTAAGGAACAGGTGCAACCAGTTTCCTTGTTTCTTTGTTTTTGCTTTTTGGTACTGCGGATTGAACTCAGGGGTACTCAACCACTGAGCCACATCCCCAGCCCTATTTTTTTGTGTTTTTTTTTTTTTTCTAAATGTAAAGACAGGGTCTCATTGAGTTGCTTAGCGCCTCACCGTTGCTGAAGCTGGCTTTGAACTCGCGATTCTCCTGTCTCAGCCTCCCTAAATGCTGGGATTACAGGCATGTGCTACCATGCCCAGCTTGTTCCTTTGTTTTGGTTCCCTCATTTTAATTTCCACTTCTTCCCAACTTTTTAACTTCCCCTTTCTCTCTCTCTCTCTCTCTCTTTCTCTCTCTCTCTCTCTTTCTCTCCTACCATTTCCCTTCAACACCATCTGCTGAAATTTGGAACCTAAAGAACTGAGTGGAAACTTTAGCCTGTAGAGATGTTCCCCCTGGACATCTTCTACTCAAGGGAAAGGCAGTTAAGTCTTTTTCCCCTTCACCCCAAGTAGCTCATTAACTCTCAATTCACAAACATGAAACCTGGTGCACAGTGGGGCTAATTAAATCTCTGTTTCATCATTTGATGAAATTATGTGAAAAGAACCTAAGCCTAGAACCCCACACATAGTAGGCCCTTTAAAAATAGATGTCCCCACCAGGTGTGGTGATGCACACCGGTAATCCCAGCAACTTGGGAGGCTGAGACAGGAGGATTGCTAGTTCAGGGCCAACCTCAGCAACTTAGTGAGGCCCTGAAAACAAATTAGCAAGACCTTTCTCGAAATAAAATAAAGAGGGCTGAGTAGGTAGCCTAGTGGTAAAGTGCCCCTGAGTTAAATCTCCAAAGCCTAAAAAATAAAAAATAATAAACAAAAAAACATGTCCCCTCCCTTCATGAGCCAAGCCATTACCATTATTGTCTTCTAACTTTTGATTTCATTCCAGCTGTTTTCAGTGCCCATCTAAATGTTGGAGAGAGAGAGAGAGGGAGGGAGGGAGAAAGAGAGAGTGAGTATGTGTGCGTGTGTTCTAAAGTTCCCTATCTAGATTTTGGTTCCTATGTGTCAGGGTCTATCTGACTAACCTCTGGGCACCTGTCACATGCCACTAGATTTCTTAATAAGTTCACTTCCATGAAGAAAAGGATCACAGGCCAAACTGCACAAATGTGGGAGACAGAATGAAGTGAAAATGTGGGGATTGTTATTTAAAAATGTGTTAGGAGTCTTAACACAGAGATGGTCGAGCAGTAAATGAAGCAGAGGGCCCTTCTAAGCAGACCCTGTGTGCTGCACAGGTGCCCATGGGGCAGCCCAGGTCACAGGGTGTGTTGCGAGGTGGGGAGCACAACATCTGGGAGAGAGAGTGGCTGCTTTGTGTGGGAAAGTGAGGCACAGAAATTGCTTCAGATAAGACTGAAAAGGATGAAGGGAATCACAAAGATGGTTAGAATGGAACTTACAGTCTTAGAATCAGTTCTTGTTGGGAGTAGCTTGAGATTTGTCTTAGTTGAAAACATGAAGGTGATGTTAAGTCTAGCTAACTTGAGCCCTCAATCAGAATTTTATCCTTTTTAAAATATACTCATAATTAATATATATCCTTTTTGGTAGAAATAATGTGTTCCAATGCAGAGAAATTCCTTTCTTTCTTTCTTTTTTTTTTTTTTAGTTATTTTATTTAAATGCATTTCAAGTCATAGTACATAACCAGAGCTCAGTTTTTCCATTTCTCTGATTGCAAACCAGATAAAGTCACACCATTAGAGTCTTCATAGATGTGCCAGAGGTAGTAATGACCATCTCAAACAACCATCATTACTATGCCCATTCCCCTTTCCTTCCTCCCACCTCCCCCAGCCACATCTAGAGTTCCTGCATTTCTCCTATGTTTCCCGTTCCCACCCCCTTTATGTATTCTTATCCACTAATCAGAGAGAACATTCGGCATTTGGTTTTTTGGAATTGGCTTACTTCACTAAGCATAATGTTCTCCAATTCCATCCATTTGCCTACAAATGCCATAATTTTATTCTCTCTTATTGCTGAATAATATTCCATTGTGTATATGTACCACAGTTTGTTTATCCATTCATCTATTGAAGGGCATCTGGGTTGCTTCCATAGTTTTGCAATTGTGAATTGTGCTGCTATAAACATTGA
>PVHX01021458.1:0-29750 GCA_004024805.1 Geosciurus inauris
CTCAAGCCTGTAATCCCAGCACTTAGGGAGGCTGAGACAGGAGAATCGCGGGTTCAAAGCCAGCCTCAGCAATGGCGAGGCTGCTAAGCAACTCAGTGAGACCCTGTCTCTACATAAAACACAAAATAGGGCTGGGGATGTGGCTCAGGGGTCGAGTGCCCCTGAGTTCAATCCCTGGTACCAAAAAAAAAAAAAAAAAGAATCAGGGTTTTCAGAGCTGTTATAGAACCAGGTTGCTGGTGACATGTGTTCAGTTTCCACCTCCAAATCAGCTCCTTTATATAGATGTGTTAAGCTTCAGAGCCTGGCCTGAATTTAATTTTCCTTTTACTTATTGTAAGTATATTGTATCTTCAGATGGCAGAGGTAAAGGCAGAGGAGGAGGGTCTCATGATATGAGACCAGGATCTTCTCTTTCTCCTCCTCCTTCATTTTTAAAGAAAACAGGATTAGATAAATTTGGATGAAACACATCTGGGTAAATAGTATGCACCTTATTGCTCCCTACTTTTCTTCTCAGGTGGAATATCCCTGATAGAGCAAATGTTTCAGGATCCCAGACTATCACAGAATAAACAGGCCCTGGAGGGCCTGGGGGACCTGAAGCTGCTTTTTGAATACCTGGCTTTATTTGGAATTGTTGAGAAGGTGAGCTGAGTTGGGAGTGGACCTCTTGCTGAGCTCTGGGGTTGTGAGAACCTGATCTGGGATTGACTGTGGCTTTGTCCCCACAGATATCCTTTGACCTAAGCCTGGCTCGGGGCATGGACTACTATACAGGAGTGATCTATGAAGCAGTACTGCTACAGACCCCAGCTCAGGCTGGGGAGGAGCCTCTGAATGTGGGCAGTGTGGCAGCTGGTGGGCGTTACGATGAGCTGGTAGCCACATTTGACCCCAAGGGCCACAGAGTGCCATGTGTGGGGTTAAGCATTGGAGTAGAGCGAATCTTCTACATTGTGGAGCAGAGGATGAAGGTAGGTCCTAGGTAGGAGTGCGGTACGGCTTGAGCCCTAAAAATCTGTTTCTGGTGGTGCAGTTGGACTGCTTTTCTGACAATTGTTTTATCTTGGTTTTCGGAATTGCTGGTGCGAGGATGTTTTTATTAATTTTACTTTCTTCTGTTTCTTATCAGAATTCTTTTAAGAAGGTACGCACCACAGAGACCCAAGTGTTTGTGGCCACGCCCCAGAAGAACTTTCTCCAGGAACGGCTGAAACTAATTGCAGAGCTTTGGGATGCTGGGATCAAGGTATAGAGAGGCTGACATCTGTGCCATTTAGGCATATGTGGAATTCAGGAGCAAGGCTTATTTCTACCTTATGCCTATGTAGAACTCAAGACCTTTTTAGTATATCACTAGAAGGCCAGCCACTTATTTCTGACATCCTTGGAAATGTATGTTCTTATAGTTTGTGTGCTGTGGTCACAGTAGTAAGTCCCTTACTATATCTTGACCCTTTTCAGGCAGAAATGCTATATAAGAACAACCCTAAACTATTAACCCAACTGCACTATTGTGAGAACACAGGCATTCCATTGGTGGTCATTATTGGTGAGCAAGAACAGAAGGAAGGGGTCATCAAGCTCCGTACAGTGGCCAGCAGAGAGGAGGTGAGTGGGAACAGGCAGAAATAGAAGGAATCAAGTGTTTCTGCCTTTTCCAGATTCTTAAGAAATATGTGTTTTCTGGTTGAGAAAATAAATTCAGGGGTAGTAGTGTTAGAGTTGAATGAAGACTTACCCCAAACAACAGTTGTAGCTAATGAATATTGGCTGTGTGGGCAGAAGAAGGACAAATGAAATCTGAATTGGTGTTTTGAGACTAATCAACAAAATAGATCAGATGTTTAAATCCTTTTAGTCTTAGCCGGGCGCGGTGGCTCACGCTTGTAATCCCAGCACTTAGGGAGGCTGAGACAGGAGGATCGCGAGTTCAAAGCCAGCCTCAGCAATGGCGAGGCGCTAAGCAATTCAGTGAGACCCTGTCTCTACATAAAACACAAAATTGGGCTGGGGATGTGGCTCAGTGGTCGAGTGCCCCTGAGTTCAGTCCCTGGTGCCAAAAAAAAAAAAATAAAAAAAAAAAATAAAAATAAATCCTTTTAGTCTTGAGGACATACATTCTGTAGGTAAGCTTGAAGCCTTTACTACTCCATACTGGTTGCACAGTGAGAACTGATACAGAGTAAAATGAATCTGGAAAAACAATGACTAAGAAGATAGTATCACTTTCTAGTTTGTCACATGAAGGTTCTCTTATGTTTTAGGTTGCCATTAAGCGGGAAAATCTTGTGGCTGAAATTCAGAAGCGACTGTCTGAGTCTTGATCCTTGCCTGATTGCCATCTGCTACTCTTTATAGAAAAGTTTTCATCTAGGACTGAGTTCCTGATAGACTTCACAAGAGCTGGCAAGGATGGGTGACAAGTGCCTTCTGCCTCCTCTGTTCTGAATACAAAACTATAGAAGGCCCCAAGGATGCCTGGGCTAGTATAAGCAGCTACTCTGCCTGGGTGCAGATGGCTGGTATGTGAAAGGACGCACTCTTGCTGTAGAGGCAAATTTGAAATGCCCCTGAATGCTATGAAGAGATGCTGAATGGTTGCTGTGATCAAGGCTCTGGAAGAGTTGCCTCGGGCTGATGATTCTGAACCACTGAGATCAGATGCGAGATACTTAGCTTTCCATTGTAGTGTTGGAACCAGATTCTGGGGAAATTGTCCATGAGTCCTTGGCCTGTCCAGAGATTTTTGGGAAGACAGCAAGGATGGACAATGGATGTTTTCTGCTACATCAGAGGACACAGATGATACCTCAAGAGCATGGTAGTATTTCTAGCCTATCTACTGTTAACAGTAGTAGGATGGGGCTGTCTGTTTAATAATCTTGAACATTGAACTTAATAGATGAATTGACTAGATGGAGATCTGATCTTTTGAGATTTTGGAGACCGTTTTCTATGCCAGAATCACTGCTCTGACTATTTCACACACTGCCATGGAGGCTATTCTAGAATTGGTTGGATAATATGTTAAATAAAATACTAAGTGTAATAGTTTGAGTAATTTATTATCATGGGGTTCATTTGCACAGGCCATTGAAAATGGTTGCCTGTACACTGGAGAATTGGTTGAGCTAGGAGTAACCTCCCTGGGGTGATATTTCTGCATTTACTAAAGGGAACTGCCACAGTTCCCTCTTCCTTCTCTCCCATCAACTGGGAGATGCAGTTATGTCACTAAAAAGCACCACATTGTGAGCCATTTGCCAGAATGCTTTACTTTAGGGTGGTGGTGACCTTTCTTTCCAAATCTTATCTTGTTGATTAGATTGTGCCCTCTAGACTGAATGGTTTTATTTGCCAATTGAAAGATAACTGAGTTAAACAATGGGTGGGTCCATTATTTCAAAAACAAGGGCCCAAGTGAAAAAAGAGCTTTTCTTCTAGGCTTGCAGGTGAATGGAACATCTGAATATCTAGACCCGCTAATTAGCACTTAAGTCTTTTTATTTTTTATTTTTTGGTACTGGGGATTGAACTCAAGGGTACTCCACCACTGAGCCACATCCCCAGCCCTATTTTCTGTTTTATGTAGAGACAGGGTCTCACTGAATTGCTTAGCACCTCGCCGTTGCTGAGGCTGGCTTTGAACTCGCGATTCTCTTGTTTCAGCCTCCCAAAGTGCAGGGATTGTAGGCGTGCGCCGCCGCGCCCGGCTGCACTTAAGCCTTTAAAAGGTTTAAACTCTTTGACAATACATGCATAGTTGATTAGATTAGATCATAAGGCGATGTCTCCCAAATTCAGTTTCCTTTGTAAAACAGGAGTAAAACTAATAATCCTTTGATGGTTGTTTTGAAAGCCTGAGCTAAAAAACGTTTGCAGGCGCCCTTACTTCCGCGTTGCTTCATACTCTCATTACGCCTGCGCCATCTCCTTGGAGCGGAGGCGGGGCCGACGAGCGTGTATTAGAAGCTCTCCAGTCCTTAGCGCGTTTTAGAACACGAGACTCTAAGCTTATTGGACGGCGATCTTGCTTTACAGCTCCAGGCCTCTTTTTACGGCATTTTCCGGCTTTCCATTCACTTCGCTGTGAAGATGGCGTCGGGCAGCGGGGTAGGTGTTGTGTGTGAGGAGGATGTTTGCGGGTAAGGGGGGGGGTGAGCTTTCTCGTCGCTGAGTAGAGACGACAACGGCACCTGACTGGCTTCCCAACACCTCTCGGCGATCCCAGGGTGTGGGTTCGAGAACTCCCCCTTAAGGTCCAGGCGCAGAGACGGTGAACTCGCTGAGGTCTCTCGGGTTGGGGTCCTGAGTAGTCCATCTTAGCCTCCTAGTGCGGTCCAGAGAAGCTTCGCTTTCGGAAAGTCCGGGGGTGACTTGGTGGCGAGAACACAGTCACCTCAGTTTCTCTAGGGGTCCGAACATCATTAGCGACGGATCTTGAGCGCTTTTTTCCCCTACAGACAAAAAACTTGGACTTTCGCCGAAAGTGGGACAAAGATGAATACGAGAAACTCGCCGAGAAGAGGCTTACGGAAGAGAGAGAAAAGAAGGATGGTGGGTGTCCACTTAAAGGGTTAAGGCTATCATAGAGGCGATGCAGTGGCTGGAGAGTGGTTGGGAGTTAAAATGCGCTGCTCTTGCCTAGTGTCATTTTTTGGAGTGTGGCTTCCCTGATCCTCGGTTTCTACATGTATAATAAAATCAGAGCGAGGAGGTGGACTGAAGTGGGCTTGAATTTCTTTTCAGCTCTGTTATCCTCTGCTTCCTTGCCCTTCCTTTGCTTGTTCAGTTAGTGCTTTCTAGAAGGACTTACAGAGAGGAGACTGGAATTTGCAGTAGTAACAAAGAGTAAACTAAGTGGAATAGTTTACTGCTGAGCACTGCTGCTGTCTTTTGAAATTTCTTAAGGGAGAGAAGAATATTCTTAGCCCAATCAAGACCCTCCAGAAAAGCAGGGATACCCTCAGAGGACTTGTGATTGTTTCATATGATGCTTAGTGGATGCCATTTCTCAGTGCCTGGTACAGTGTCAGGGAATTAGTACTCCTCTGTTGTATCAATTTCATTTTACAAAAAGAAATGTCTTATTTTCTCTTCTATTTTCAAACGTACTATTTACTGCTTTACTTGCATACCAACTTGACTACATTAACCCTCTTTGTTTTTTATGTAATGTGTATAATAAATAGTGCTTGGTGTACCTGTTCAGTGAACAAGTATTTCCTAAATGTTAAGTCGCCTTTTTAAAAATTTGACCGAATCCTCAAAGTTCCTTTTTGTGTTGTGTTTAGGGTATTTGCCTAAAAGCATTACTGAATGCTTTGCTTCTTTTTTGAAAAGGTTTCTTCTAGTGAAAATACATAACTCCTCCCTTCAGTTTAGTTAATGAGTAGAAAACATGTTTCTTCTAGACGTGCTGGCTTTATTTATTGATACCAGGGATTGAACCCAGGGGTGCTTAACCACTGAGCCACATCCCTAGCCAGTTTTTGTATTTTATTTAGAGACAGGGTCTCGCTGAGTTGCTTAGGGCTTTGCTAAGTTGCTGAGGCTGGCTTGAACTTCTGCTCCTCCTGCCTCAGCCTCCCAAGTTGCTGGGCTTGCAGGTGTGTGCCACTGTGCCTGGCAACTTGGCTGGCTTTAAAGTGAAAAATCTGGGCTCCGTGGCTCATGCCTGTAATCCCTGCACTTTCCGAGGCTGAAACAAGAGCATTGCGAGTTCAAAGCCAGCCTCAGCAAGGGTGAGGCGCTAAGCAACTCAGTGAGACCCTGTCTCTACATAAAACACAAAATAGGCTGGGGATGTGGTTCAGTGGTCGAGTACCCCTGAGTTCACTCTCCAGTTGCAAAAAAATAAAGTGAAGAAAAGTTGTAGCAAATTGGGGATTGCTTATCACTTTTTTCTATGTTTAGGTTTTCATTTAGCTGCTGCTAACTGCCACTTGAGATGTCTGTTATGTCCCATCTTTTTTTTTGGTTTGGTACTGGAGATTGAACTCGGGGGTACTCGACCACTGAGCCACATCCCCAGCCCTATTTTGTGTTTTAGGTAGAGAGAGGGTCTCACCAAATTGCTTAGCGCCTTGCCGTTGCTGAGGCTGGCTTTGAACTTGAGATTCTCCTGTCTCAACCTCCCTAAGTGCTGGGATTACAGGCTTGCGCCACTGCGCCTGGCTTGTTATATCCCATCTTTATGAATCAAAAAAGAAATGAAAACCTGGGCTCAGTGGCACACACCTGTAATCCCATCTACTTAGGAGGCTGAGGCAGGAGGATTGCAAGTTCTAGGCCAGCTTGGGCAACTGGCTAGACCCTGTCTTAAAATAAAAAATAAAGACTTGGGGGTGTAGCTCAGTGATAGAGTGCACCTGGGTTCAATCCTTGGTACCACAAAGGAAAAGAAACAAATAAAAAGAAATGAGAGTTGTTTCCTGAATTTTGAGTTTCTTTCATTTCTTTTTCTTTCTGGTTGAAGAACTATAATATTGAAGAGACTTTCTTTCTCATTGTTTCAGGAAAACCAGTGCAGCCAGTCAAGCGAGAACTTCTGCGGCATAGGGACTACAAAGTGGACTTGGAATCTAAGCTTGGGAAGACAATTGTCATTACAAAGACCACCCCACAGTCTGAGATGGGAGGGTAAGTGGTTTTCCATCTTTCTCTGAAGCAAAGATTGGGTCTAATAAACCACCTGTTGGTTTTAGGAAGTGTAGAAGAGGGTCCCTGGCCTCAGGGTACAACCTTACTGACTGTAATTGTGTCCTTTTATGTGAACATGTATTTTTATTTCTCTCCAAGGTCTTCTAGACTTGCTGGCTTTATTTATTTTTTATTGGTACCAGGGATTGAACCCAGGCGTGCTTAACCTTCGAGGCACACATCCCCAGCTGTGGGAGGGATTGCTTTGTGGATTTGTCTATATTAGCCCTATGACTACTCAGGTGTTTTTCTTTGTTCACCAGGGTCTCAATTTTGTGGTCTCTAGGAGAAGTTACTTTGTGGGCTTCTTAACATTAATACTGTAACTACTTATTAATATCTTGAAAAGAATTACTTGTTTTGTCAGAAGAAATGAAGGAATTAATGAGAAAATTTTTAGGGGAGAAATTAAATAGAGCTGGATTGGAACTAAGAGGCTGTTAATGGTGAAGAAAGGGATTGAAGTTCCAGACTAGCTGCAGAGTCCATAGTTGTTATACATTGGTTGTATGGAAGGTTTTCTGGTTGTGCATCTTCTTTCCAGACCAACACTACAACCTATAGGAAGTAAGGTTCACAATAGCTTGTTACCCTTTTGTCACCCTTCCACTTCTCCTCTGTCCAGTTAGGATTTCCAGCAAGGGGGCAGTATAGATACCAATTAGTGTCACTTCTCTGAGCTTTTTAGTAAACCCACTGATATCATTTTTATCTGTATTATCTTTTGTTGTGTAAATTAACAAGTTAACTCAAAGTTCAGCATAAAATAATAAGTAGTTCATAGTTTCTGTGGGCAAGGAATCTGGGAGTAGTTTACCCAGGTGGTTCTGGCGCAGGGTCTCTTGTAAGACTGTAGTCAAGGAATTGGCTTGGAGGTTTAAATAAAGCTGGAGGATCTGCCTTCAAGCTCTCTGCTCTCTCACATGCCTGTGATTTGGAGGCTAAAGTTCTTCACCCAATGGGCTTCTTGCAACAAGCAACTGACTTGCCCAGAACAAATAATCCACACAAAGAGAGAAGCTGTAGTTTTTAATATATTAATCTTAGAAGTGATAATATTACTTTTGATATGTTTTATTGGTCATACTGAGAGGAGACAACACAGGGTAGGAATACCAGGAGGGTGGGGCTGTTTTGGAGGCTGCTACCACTCTCTTCCAAGAGTTAAGCCATAATGGAAATGAAGCCTTAAAACTTCTAAAAAGATTATGTAAAAATTAGTTTCTTGCTGGGTGTGGTGGTGCACACTTACCCCAACATCTCACGAGGCCGAGGCAGGAGGATTCCGAGTTTACAGTCAACTTTAGCAACTTAGCGAGACCCTGTCTCAAAATAAAAAGAACTGGAGATGTAGCTGAGTGGTAAAGCAACCCTGAGTTCAATCACTGGTACCCTTTTCTCCCTGAAATTGTAGCTTTTTGTTTGATTAAAATCAGATTTGACCCATGTACTATTTCTTCCCATCTGTTAGATATTATTGCAATGTCTGTGACTGTGTGGTGAAAGACTCTATCAACTTCCTGGATCACATTAATGGAAAGAAACGTAAGGCTTGGAGGTAGTTTGTGAGTGGGGCTGGGATTGGGTTTTGGAAATGGGGAAGGGGAGGGTTGTTTGTCTTGGGTCCTTTTTTTTTTTTTTAAAATACCCAGAGAACTCTTCCATTTGCTTCAGCACAGGCCATCCTTTATTTCCTTAGTTTAATATTTCTTGAGGCCATAAGGTGAGATACTGTTCTAGGTTCTTAGCTAGCTCCACTGGTGCTTGTCTGCTAAGTAAGAGCTCTTGAAAGCCACCTGCATCTTGTTATCTAGCAATGCTGCTTCTGGGAACAGGTGAGGACAAGAATTTCTTTTAGCCATAATTATTTTTGCTGTATAATTATTTTGTGTATTTTGCAGAAAGATGTCATTTATTTATTTTGTGGTGCTGGGATCAAACCCAGAGCATTGCATATGCTATGCAGTTGTTCCACCACTGAGCTACACTCCTTGCCCTGAAAAGATGTCTTTTTATTTTATTTATTTTTTTGAAATGATGTCTTTTGAAAAAAAAAATCCAGGACTTTTTGAGGGACTGAGGATATTATAATGACCTTGCTTTATTCCCTGTTGACGCCACCAGATCAGCGAAACCTGGGTATGTCTATGCGTGTGGAACGTTCAACCCTAGATCAGGTGAAGAAACGTTTTGAAGTCAACAAGAAGAAGATGGAAGAGAAGCAGAAAGATTATGATTTTGAGGAAAGGATGAAGGAACTCAGAGAAGAGGTGAGACTCCTATCCCTGTCCCTCTTCAGCTTTGAATTTTATCTTGTGACTCATGGTCAGCTCCCTTCCTCATTCCATGCTTTCTCTTCCCTAGTTGTGTCCCTGCATTTCTGTATACTAGGGGAAACCTTTATTGTCCTTGTTTAAGATGCTCACGAGCTAAAGGAAATGGCTCCAAATGTATCTTTTTTTCCTAGACTGTTTCGGCTAATTATTTTTTCATTTAATTTTTAACAAAGACTTAGTTTTTTTAGAGCAATTTTAGGATCACAGCAAATTTGAGAGAAAGCTATAAAGACTTGCTATTTACCCCCTGCCCCCCATACATGCATAGCCTCCCCATATTCTTTGTTTAAACTATAAGATTAAAAAAAAAGGGATTAGCTGAATGCACCTAGTCTCTGAGTAGTCTACTGATCCAGGCCGATAGAGTCAGAATTCTCTTTCTTCCACTTACTGTGGAGGAAACTTGGTGTGTTACATAACCTCCCCGTGTCTCAGTGTTCCCATATTAGAGATCTTAGTATAGTAATACATAAAGTACTTAGAAGAGTTCCTGGCTTATGCTACATGTTCCAAAATGTTAAATGGTTTTGTATCTATAACCCTGTTAAGAAGTAGAGATGAAAGAGAAGAAAAAAAAAAAGAACAACTAGAGATGAACTGGGGTAGAGGATTGAAAGTTCCAGAGGCTAAAGCTTTTCTTTCTTGGCCCTTATAATCTTTACTGTGGCTTTTACTCTGCCCTTGAGATTTTATTTTACTTTCTCCTAAAGATAGAAAGGAATCTTGAGGCTCCCATATCTTTTATTTTAATATATATTTTTTAGTTGTAGATGGACAGAAAACCTTTATTTATTTTCATGTGGTGCTGAGGATCAAACCCAGTGCTCCCATGTGCTAGGTGAGCACTTTACCACTAAAGCAATAGCCCCAGCCCCTCCCATATCTTTTTTGACCTCATTTGGCTCAGGAGTCTGAACTTATTCTGAGTAATTTCTACCCTTCCCCCCAGGAGGAAAAGGCTAAAGCATATAAGAAAGAGAAACAGAAGGAGAAGAAGAGGAGGGCTGAGGAAGACTTGACATTTGAAGAGGATGATGAGATGGCAGCTGTGATGGGCTTCTCTGGCTTTGGTTCCACCAAGAAGAGTTATTGAGGCTTCCTGTGCTTGGCCTAACTTTGGCCTATGCTGGACCTAACTTTGTGTGTGTGTCAGGGGTTCATTTCTTTTTGGGTACTGTGGAAAGTCCTTAAGAGCATCTATGGGCAGGGCTAAAGGGTGGGTGTTTGTGTCTTCCCTGTACTATGGGAGAGGGCACAGGATGCAGAAATAATGCTGTGGCATATTCCTTTAGCTTCACTATATCACTAGAGTCGCAAGATCTCTGCCCGTCTTAGTTCCCAATAAAGAAAGGCCTCCCCTTCTGAGACTGCTTTCCCAAAACTCCCTCTGCATCTTTCCCTCTTCATCTATCTAACCTCTTGTCTGAGCATCCTACTTTTATCCTGTGTTCTCCCTTTGTTTTAATTTTGACTTGTTCAGCCTGCAGCGGAAGAGTTTTCTGGGTCCCCATTTTCCAGCTGATGCCATATTCTTGACCAGCCCTGCCTCCCATCCTGCCGTATGGTTCTCTAGCCTTCTCCTGTGCATGCATGTGTACTTCTGCCTGGATCAATGGTATGTGTGGATTGTGTGCATGAATCTGTCACAAAGAGGGGAGCCTGAGCTAAAATCTCGGAGCATTGCTGCCTGGGGCCTAATGTTCTTGGTTTCCTTAGCGCATGTAACAGGAAATTAAATGGGATGAGTGTTTGGTGTGGTTTGTGTCTGCTGAGTTTTTTAACGTTGTTCTTCAGATGTGGACTGTTTTACCTTCTCCAGTTTGTTTCATTTTACTGAAGATTTCTTTGTTTTTTGTCTTCCTTGTGAGCAGGCTCTTGGAAGAACCTGTTTGATGCAAAAAAGAAAATGGAAAACAAACAAAAAACAACCAAAAACCAAAAAATACAACCAAGCAAACAAACTCACTGTGGGAGCCCTTGGGTCTCAGAGGTTATTCAACTTGTATAATAAATGGCATTGACTGGGCCTGTTTCACATTTGGTGGGAATATTCCATATTCTTTCCTTTGTGTATGTTTTTCCTTCCCGTACCGAGGATTTACTATAGTCTTTTATTTGACCTCTTTATTTTTATTTTAACTTAGATTCCTCCAGCATGAGTTGTTTTCCTTTGATGCAGGATCTGTGTCCATAGGAATCTAGACAAAACTTCCTGTAATTTCAGCCTCTAATCATGAACAGAAGTCAGGGTTGAACTTAAACAGTTTTTCTTGTCTGCAGTTTAGGTAGGCACCAGGTTACTCAGTCTTAGCATTATTTACATTTTGGGCCAGATAAGTCTTTGTTAGGGCTGTTCTGTGCATTGTAGAATGTTTAATAGCATCTCTGGCTTCTACCCACTAGGTGGCATAACACCTCTAGTTTGACAACTAAAAACTCCTCTCTCAGGAGATAGGCAAATTGCTGCCTCCTAACCCCCACTGAGAACCACTGAGAAGAAGCCTTCCCTACCAGGATCTAACTTGAGAATTAAATAGCACAGATGGGCTAAAAACAAAGCAAAAATCTGATCTGAACCAGATAATGCCAGATCCAGTGATACAAATGTGAAAAACAATGGTCATAACATGCAAAAAAAAAAAAAAAAAAAGGAAAAGAAAGTATGTTTGCTGGTTCTGTATCCTGAAAAGAAGGACTTTTTTTCCGGCTAAGGCTGCCACCTTTCCCTGCTCTTTCTGGCTCTTCATCTTTATGAAATATCTAAACCACTTTGGGTCCTGCAAAGCATCATGCTCTTTGGGCTTGTATAAAGTGCCCTTGATATCAGGCATGCCTTTTGCCTAATTCTGATACTGAATCTGGCTCCTGGGAACGATCTGTCCACCTATGACTCAAGGTTGGGCTCAAAGTTTTAGATACAGTGTTAGTCATTTGGGGATAGATCAGTGGTTGCTCTTGACAGGATTAAGTACATTCCAGGCCCTTGGGTAAAAGTATCCTCTATTTCAAGGCAGGCTAGATGTATCATTGATGGGAGTTCTTTCCGTGGTTCAGTATTCATTCTTTAGGAAACCATCTAATTCAGCTTATCTTCAAATGATTTCCTCTCTAGAATAGTGGAGTCTTACTTTTGGTCATCTACTAAAAAGCAATTATGGATTCCAGGTTTTCTAAAACCTCTTGGGTCTGGTAAATGATCCACCCCCATACTGGGACTTGAACTGGGAGGCTCTACCACTGAGGTACATTCCCAACTTTTTTTTTTTTTTTAATATTTATTTTTTTTTAGTTGTAGGTATGCAGAATATCTTTATTTTATTTTTATGTGGTGCTGAGGATTGAACCCAGTGCCTCACGCATGCAAGGCAAGCACGCTACCACTGCGTCACAACCCCAGCCCTCAACTTTTTTTTTTTTATGGGATTTTTGCTAAATAAATTGTCAAACCTTGACAATTGAGATACTCCTACCTCAACCTCTTGGGTAGCAGGGATTACAGGTATATGCTACCATGCCTGACTGAGTCTTGAAGGGACTTAGGTAGGTCATGGGTGTTCAGAGGGGCTTTAGGTGCTTGCTTAGAAAAGGGGAGGCAGGAGATGGTATGAAAATTCAGGAACCAAGAATAATCTCAGATTATTCAGAAATCTCTGGAAGAGGAATTTATTTTTCAAAGCTATAAATCCATGGCAACTGCATTCTAGTTGAGTGTACCTGTAACTGGCTTAGATGTGTTCATTTGTTGAATGTTTAGGTGAGCCATCTTAGTTGCTGGTAGTATCCTCTGGGGCAAGATATCAAGAACTTGAATGTGGAATTTATGTGTGGTGAAATTGCTGTTTGAAAGTGCTTAGGTAGCACTGTGTAAGCACAGGTCAGAATAAGGGGGTGTGGATGGTGTGATCCCAGTAGCTAAGGGCATCAAGTTGATAGGGCCTGAAGGCTCTTTTTCCTGAAGGAAAGCATCACCCAGGGGACAAGATGCCCTCCACTGAGTCCAGTGACCACACCTCCTTCCCATCAGCTCTGCTTGTATTTACACCTGTGAACTACCCCATCTTTTTGTGTTTCCATGTTGTGGTGGCAAATAACTTAATCTAGTCATCATAGCCTTGTTACCAGGAGCCTTTCTCTTAGAGGTGACATTGCAGATGTCTACTCTGATCCATGTCATGACTTTTAACTCTCCGGGAAAGACTTCTACTTCTAAGCAGGTTCCATCAGTTAAAGTATGTATCAAGTGCCAGGTGCATGGTAGATGTCTGGATTCTCCAAGAAGCAGATCTGGAGCAGGGATTTGATGCAAATCATTGATTTAGATTATGTATGAGAGTAGAGAATTGAGATGGGAGGGTTAGATTACTTGGGCAGCTACCAGTGTGAGCAACTGGAGTCTTATGTTGTGGAACTCAACATAGAACACAGGTTTCAGAAATATCCCAGTGGAGGGGAGGGTAAGGGAACTGGAGTGTTTTTATACTCCTGAGGGTGGAGTGTTTTTATACTCCTGGGGAGGTTTGGTAGAAGGGGAAGATAAAGTTTCCTCCCATAGTTCTGGAAAAAAGGCTCTTAGGTATTTGGAAATTAGCAGGAACCCAATGAAATGGGAAATCCCCAGGTGGGCACCAGTGAGTCAAAGACAGGAGGAATTTTAAGTGATTGCACAAGAATGTCCTGGTACCAAAAAAAAAAAAAATCTCGTGGATGACCTGGCCCACTCCATGCCATTCACAGGCAACTCCTTGATTTTTGTTTTTGTGTTTTGATACCAGGAACTTAACCCAGGGATGCTTAACTACTGAGCAACACCCCCAGTCCTTTTTATTTTTTATTTTCAAATAGGGTCTCCCTAAATTGCTAGGGGCCTCTCTCAGTTGCTGAGGCTGGCCTTGAACTTGCTGTTCTCCTGCTGCAGGCTCATAAGCTGCTGGGATTACAGGTGTGTGCCATGGTGTCTAGCTTCCCTTGGTGATTTTGAACACGTCTTTTGAGATGGCTGTTGGCATCAGAGAGACAGACACCTAACCTGTCAGTTAATTGCAAATCCAGACAGGGAGGCTGTGTGCCTCATTAAGCTGTGGGTGCTTGGAGCTGATGATGCAGGGAGTAAGATATCAAGTGATCTCTGCCTTCAATCAGCTGATCTTGGAGCTGAGGGCATGGCACTTGTAAATGTGAGTGAATTTGCCTTGTTTCCTTTACCAGGAATGCTCTTCCCTGTACATGCAACAACAACAACAAAAACAAAAAAACATTGAACAAAAGATCTTTATGGCTTTAGCTGATTGTGGCTTCAGGCATCCTCTGGGCTTCTGGCATTTCTCCCGTAACCCCCTAGAAAAATTGGAATGTGTGGATACTCCCAACATGTCTACTTAGAAGCACCTATCTTCATATCTGTGTCATGCTTAGTGTGCATGAGACCTTGGTTGGATCCCCAGCACTACAAATTCAAATAATTTACCTGTGTATGTGCACATATATGTACAAGGATGTTCATTGCAGCTTTATGACAGCAAAATAACTAAAACTAGTATATTTTTACTTGAATATAATGCAGGCATTACAGTATGTGCGAATTAGGTCTTATATGTACTGATAGGAAAGCTCCGCAAAACATACTATTAAGTAAACAAAAAGAATATTCAACAGACTGGATTTTCAGTAAGTCAAAGGAAAAAATTATATTGTGATCCTCAGCCCTGCCAAACAAAAACTATGTTGTGTGTACAGTTAGGCAGGCATACAGATTGAGGAAAAGGACTGAGAGGATACACGTTGAAATCTTAACAGGGGCTAACTGGAGAAAACTTGGAATTTGGGGGACTGTTAGCAGCTTACAGTGCAGGTAAAGGAATAGGTGTTCCTTTTTTGGTGGTGGTGGCGGGGGTACCAGGAATTGAACTAAGGGGCACTCAAGCACTGAGACACACCTCCAGCCCTAGCCCTATTTTGTATTTTATTTAGAGACAGCGTCTCACAGAGTTGCTTTGGGCCTCGCCCTTGTTAAGGCTGGCTTTGAATTCGCGATCCTCCTGCCCTCGGCGCCCCAACTGCTGGGATTACAGGCCTGCGCCACTGGGCCCGGCAAGAATAGGTGTTCTCGTGGTTAAAATAATTTTAGAAAGCAGTAATAGAGGAAATGATACTAGAAGTATATAACTTCTGGAAGAGGGTCTGTGGGGTTTATCTGGTTTAAGCAGCCGACTTCCAAGATAAGGCGCGAATTACAGTTTGCACCTTGTAAAGCTTCCTGGAAGAGTTGATTATCACGGAGTGGTAAAAGTTGATCGAGAGACCCCCTGTGTGTTTGTTGGAGGAGCAGAGATACCGTGGGGTGGTAGGAGAGGATACTACTGCGGAGGAGTTCCCCGCTGCAGTGCGTTGCGAGAGGAGCATTCTAGAGGTGGCAGCAGATTGGACAGTGGAACGCCCAGTCATTCAGAGAACTCCCAGCTGATTCATTCTTTGTGACGCACGTCCTTTTCAACAGTCAACTAGATAAAATCAGACTCCGGCTTCCGGACTGGCTCTAGCTCAGCGGTTCCTTCGACAAGTTAGTTACAACCACCTTTGTGGTTCGAGACCCGCGGGCGCTTTCCAGTCCTTTTGCTGCCGCCCAGGCCTTTATTTTCCCAAGTAACCGGCCATGAAGGGAGAGCTATAGGACGCCTCGCCTTCCTCCATTTCTTGGTAACCTACTTTGGAGAGAGAGTTTTGAAACCCCTTCTCTATCCGGAGTTTCCAGAAGGACCTGTTTCCCGCGAAGTTCAGCCTGCTTTCCGCGATAGAAGAAATCAGGGCTTCTTTGGAGAAACGACGGGTTCTAATAACGGGGCAAGAAGTGGAGAGCATCTTGGAGAGCCGGAAAGTAAGGGAGTTCTTAAAAGCCACACCCATCCCCCGTTAAGTGCCAAGACTTAACTTTTGTAATTTTGTAGTTACTAATATCTGCGTTTTTGCTCAAATAATTACCATTATACTTGTATCTTTTTAAATGTCCTTTTTGCCTGCAGCCCAGAGGATTTTTTTTTCTTTCAAATCTAGTTGATTTTCTAAGATATACCTCAGAGTTGACCAATCCGGATTAATTCTCGTAGGTTCATCGAAGACCTTTTAGATGGGTAGACAATTTTTATTTCCAGAACGTTTTCTTGTATTACACTTTTGACTATTACATCTGTTCCATAGTTTTTTCTTCAGAGACAATAATACACGTCGGATTTTCTTTGCGCCTGTACATACCACATTCTCACTGAAGTTTTCTCACAGCTTCCTTGATTTTTATTTTCTTAGCTATTTTAATTCTTTTCTTTGATACTAATATCTTAATTAAAATATTTTCCCGTTTGGACATCTTATAAATTTAGTTGTGTTATTCCTCATTATCTGAAATTTTGTTTTTGTTTAATATTTCATGTTTTTTGACCAACTCTACTCTTATTATTTTTGTTTTTTGTCAATGTCTGAGTTACTTTTCGGATTCACAGTATTTTTTCACATTACCAAGGACCTGTTTAAGATTATTTAACTTGGGGTGTTTTGTTTCAGTTTCTGATTTCATGGTTAGTTTTTTTTTTTTTTTGGTACGTGGGGATTGAACTCAGGGGCACTCAACCACTGAGCCACATCCCCAGCCCTATTTTGTGTTTTATGTAGAGACAGGGTCTCACTGAGTTGCTTAGCGCCTCGCCGTTGCTGAGGCTGGCTTTGAACTCGCGATTCTCCTGTCTCAGCCTCCCTAAGTGCTGGGATTACAGGCTTGAGCCACCGCGCCCGGCTTCATGGTTAGTTTTTTAATATCTATTTTCTTTTTAAATTTTATTTACATTTTGCTTTTTTTTTTTTTTTTAATACGTTTCAACAATTGTAAATCAGTCAGGAGTTTGGGTGCTTTGCCAGATTTCTTAGTTTACGACTGCCCTCTTGTGTTGGAAGAACAGAATGCACCCTCTCGCGGTCATACTTGGCACTTTTTTGGGGGAGATGCAGGAGCAAGCCCAGGCTATCTTCAGATTTTGAGATTCTTTTTAATTTCTGCGGGATTCTTAATTTTCTCTTGGTATTTTCTTATTTCTCTTCACCATCAAGCACTCAAAATGTTCTTCTTCACATCACTTCTTTTCTTTAGAAGTGTCTTCCTAAGGTTGCCATTTCTAGTCTCAAGCACTTTTAAGCCTGCCTTTTAGAGTTCTCAGTTCCTTTCATCCACCAGGTCTCAGAGGTACTGTCAGTATTTCTCCACTTAATATGAAACTGTCATTTTCTGGTAGTGGTTTTACTTGTCTTCTACCATTGCCAGGCCCCTGCTGCTTTCTAGTTTTTTCAATGCTATCTTGGCTTCTGTTCTATATCATGGCTCTGTAACTGGGTCTGCTGACTTGGGAGATATATTTACCTGCATATATATAAAGTGAGGTTTATAGTTTTGTCTTCCAGTTATGGTGTAGATGTAGATGGTTTTATTTGTTCTTCTTAACTTTGTGTGTGTTTTCTTTTTAGATGTGGCTTAAATTTCAAAGATTCAAATTCAGGTGGCTGGCATTCTTATGTGGAAAACTCGAATAAAACTCTTGTTTTTTGTTGTTCTTTAAATATGTTTGATTATGAGAGCCAGGTGTGGCAGCCCATGGCTGTAATCCTACTGACTTGGGAGGCTCAAGCAGGAGGATTGCAAGTTTGGGGCAAGCCTCAGCAATTTAGTGATGCCTTTAGTAACTTAATGAGACCCTGTCTCAAAATAAAAATAAATAAATAAAAAGGGTTGGTGATGTGACTCAATGGTAAAGCACCCCTGGGTTAAATCCCCAGTAACCCTCCCCCCCCCAAATTGATTATGGTAAACATACACAGAAGATAAAATTTACCACCATTTTTAAGTGTTCAGTGGTGGTAGGTACGTTAACTTTGTTATGCAACCATCACCACCATCCATCTCCAGAACTCTTTTCATCTTGTAAAACAGAAGCTCTGTACCTATTAAATAGTAACTCCCCATCTCCCTCCTACCCACAGCCCCTAGCAACCACCATTATATTTTCAGTCTCTTTAAATTTGACTACTCTAGGTATCTCACAGAAGTAAAATCATACAGTATTTGTCTCTTTTGTTATTTTGTTTTTTAGTAGTGCTGGGAATTGAACTCCAGGGTGCTTTACCACTGAGCTCCATCTCCAGCTTGTTTTGTTTTTTTTATTTTGAGACAGGGTCTTGCTAAGTTGCCCAGGCTGGTCCTTAAACTTGCAATCCTCCTGCCTCAGCCTTCCCAGTCACTGGGATTACAGGTGCACACCACTATACAGGGCTTGTCTTTTGTGACTGGGTTATTTCACATGGTGTTTTATCCTCAAGGTTTATCCATGTTGTGTAGCATATGTCAGAATTTCTTTTCTTTGCAGTACTAGGAATAGAACTCACGGGCACTTTACCCCTGAGCTACATCCCCAAACCATTTGTCATCTTGCCTAGCTGAATTTTATTCCTTTTAGAAAGGCTACATAAGCAGAGATATGGTGGTACATGCCTGTAATCCCAGCAGCTCCAGAGGCTGAGGCAGAAGGATTGCAATTTCAAAGCCAGCCTCAGCAACTTAGGCCCTAAGCAACTTAGCAAGACCCTGTCTTTAAAAAAGGGTGAGGTGTTGCTGGGGATACAGTTAGTGATAGAACACTGGCCTACCATATATGGGACCCTGGGTTCAATCCCCAGTACCACACACTCATATACAAAGTCTGTAGATACTACATTTTGTTTATAACTATCTGTTGATGGACATTTGGGTTGTTTCCACCTTTTGGCCACTATGAATAGTGCTACTATGAATATGGCTATACAGATAACTGAGTTTCTATTTCAGTTATTTTGGGTCAATACCTAGAAGTGGAATTACTGGGTCATATGATAATTCAATTTTTAATTACTTTAGGAACTGCTGTAGTGCTTTTCATCATGACTACATCATTTTATATTCCCACCAACAGTACAGAATGGTTCTAATTTCTTCACATCTTTGATAACACCTGTTATTTTTAGTGTACTTTTTGTTTTTGACAGTAGCTATTCTAAAATATTGAAGTGTTCTCTTGTCCTGTGATAACTCTTTTTATTTTATTTCTTTAGTGCTCGTGATAGAACCCAGGGCCTCACACCTGCTAACACCTGCTAGGCAAGCACTCTAAATTGATTTAACCTCCAGCCTAACATTTATTTTTACCCTTTCTTGTTCTTTGGTATATTTAAGTTGCCTTTCAGCACAGTTGGAAAAGAAATGACCAGAACCTCATGGATATTTGGGACTAAAAGTATCTGTTATTCATTTCATCAGAAGGAAAGGAGATAGAAATTAGGGAAATGAAAATTAAAACTACACTGAGATTTCATCTCACTCTATTCAGAGTGGCAATTATCAAGAATACAAGTAATAATAAATGTTGGTGAGGATGTGGGAGAAAAGGTACACTCATACATTGCTGGTGGGAGTGCAAATTGGTGCAAACACTATGGAAAACAGTGTGGCGATTCCTCAGAAAACTTGGAATGGAACCACCATTTGACCCAGTTTTCCCCTCCTCGATCTGTATCCAAAGGACTTAAAACCAGCATACTACAGTGATGCAGCCACATCAATGTTTATAGCAGCTCAATTCACAATAGCTAAGCTATGGAACCAAACTAGTTGCCCTTCAACAGATGAATGGATGAAGAAAATGTGGTATATATACACAATGGAATATTAGTCATGAAGAAGAATGAAATTATAGCATTTTCCAGTAAATGGGTGGAGCTGGAGATGATCATGCTAAGTGAAATAAGCCAATTCCCCAAAAGAGACAAAGGCCAAATATACTCTCTGATATGCTGATGCTAACACACAATAAGGGGCAGAGGAAGGAAGAATGGAATAGAAGTCCATTGGATTAGACAAAGGGGAATAAAGGAAAAGGAGAGGGGATAGAAATAGGAAATGAATGAATCAGACAGACATACAGTAGAACAGTAGAATTAATCAGACTTAACTTTCCTATGTTTATATATGAATACATGACCAGTGTAATTCTACATCATGTACAACCACAAGAATGGGAAATTATACTCCATGTACATATAAACTGTCAAAATACACTCCACTGTCATGTATATTTAAAAAGAACACAAAAAATTAAACAAAGAAAGGAGAAAGAGCAGAGCTGAAAACAATATAGAAACAATGGCTGAAACTTTCCAACATAGACAAGAAACTAAATCTAAAGTTTCAAGACACTAAGCAAACCTTAAACAGGATAAATCCAAAGAAATCCATGGTAAACTTCTGAAAACTAAAGAAAACTAAAAATTCCTGAAAGCACATGTACAACCAGAGAAATGAAAAATTGTGCTGCATTTGTGTACAATGAATCAAAATGCATTCTGCTATCATGAATACCTAAGCAGAATAAATAAATTTTAAAAAAAGCAAAAACAAACCAGAAGTGTACATTAATGGATAAGCATGCACACACATGCACACACACAAACACCCCAAACTTCCTGAAAGCAGTAAGAGCAAAACGATAACACACACAAAGAAAAAAATTAGAATACTAGTGAATTCTTTTCCCCCAGAAACCGTGGATACTGGAAGTAAGTGGCACAATATTTTTCAGGTATTAAAGGAAAATAACTGGCAATACAGGATCCTATGCCAGCCAAAATATTCTTCAAGAATGAAGCGGGTGGGGGAAACAAGAGCTTTTTAGGTGAAAGAAAACTGAGAGAATTTGCTGCCGGCAGATATGTCCTAAAAGAATGATTTAAGGATGTTCTCTAGACAAAGAAATTGACAAAACAAGAAACCTTGGAACACCAGTAAGTACAAACACACAGTTAACAAGAATATGGATAAATAAAATAAGCTTAAGTTTAGTTTCCTACATTGCGTTTGATGGTTGAAGAAAAAATTACAATACTGTTCAATGTGATTCTAAATGTAGATAGAGGAAATAGTTAAGATTACAATATACACTGGAGAGGATAAAGAGATTTAAAAGACATGGGGTGTGGTGGCACATGCCTGTAATCCCAGTGGCTTGGGAAGCTGAGGCAGTAGGACCGCGAGTTCAAAGCCAGCCTCAGCAGAAGCGAAGCCCTAAGCAACTCAGTGAGACCCTGTCTGTAAATAAAATACAAAATAGAGTTGGGGATGTGGCTCAAAGGCTGTGTGCCCCTGAGTTCAATTCCTGGTTACCTGTCCCCCAATTAAAAGGGATTTAAAGGAAGATAATGCCAAAACATCATAAATAAGTCAAAATGGAATTTTAAAGAATATTGAAGTAACACAAGGGCAAGAAGAATAAAACAGTGAAGTGAAAATCAGAACAAACAAAACAAAATGTCACGTAGATTTCCTTCAGTAGCAATTCTCCTGATACTCTTCCCCTCTTTTCGTTCTTCTTTATTTACTCATTGATCATGAAATACCTGAGGCTGGGGATGTAACTTGGTCGTAGAGTGCTTGCCTGGCCTGCATCAGGCCCTGGATTGGATCCTCAACGTTAAAAATAACAACAAAAAAACAAACAAACAAAAGATGTGTTTCTTTATATCTCTAAGTATGTTTCTGAATTATATTCATTCTTTTTTGAATGACAGGGAGCTTCTGAGCTACCATCGGGATTACTTCCAAGTTCCGCAGAAAAATTGCCTTTCAATCTAACTCCAGAGTATGGCCTTTCAATGATCACATTTGTCATTATCAAATAATTTGTGAGTTACTCTCTCACTACCAATTTGATATTTATTTTTGTAATGAATTTCAGTTTTTTCTCATAAACTTTTGGCGATTATTGACCATTATATTCAGAAAATGTGCTATTTTTAATAATTTTACTATAGATTTTTCTTTTCTTTTTTTTTTTGATAAAGGCTCCAAAAGATTTTTCTGTGGAGCCTACAAGTGCCCACAAGAAGTGGAGCATGGGGCTGGGGTTGTGGCTCAGTGGTAGAGCGCTTGCCTCGCATGCGTGAGGCACTGGGTTCGATCCTCAGCACCACATAAAAATAAATAAAGATATTGTGTCCATCTACAACTAAAAAATAATATTTAAAAAAAAAAGAAGTGGAGAATGACACTTGTTACTCTGTTGAACATTTGTATATAAACATGAAGGTATATGTACATACACACATATATTTAATTCTTGCACCAATTAAACATCATGCTTTGCATTTATTTGGTTTGTTAAATTTCTCTAGTTTTCTATGTCACCTGACAGTTTTTTATTTCTTGACATAGTTTTAAACCATTTTTAAAAATTGTGGCAAAAACCATAACATAAAATTTACCATCTTGATGGGAGGTGGATAAAACTCAATGGTAGAGCACTTGCCTCGCATGTATGAGTCCCTGTATTCAATTCCCAGCACCGCAAACAAAATAAAACAAAAATTACTTTCTAACCATTTAAAAATCAATCTAGTTATGTTAAGTATATTCATTTGCATTGCTATATAACAGAGCTTTTATCTTGCAAAACTAAAATTTTATACACAATAAACAACAATTTTTCATTCCCCTTTCCCCCCAGCCCCTGGCAACTACAATTCTTTCTGTCTCCATGAATTTGACTACTTTAAGTATCTTATATCAGTGTAATCATACAGTATCTTTTTGTAGCTGATTTATTTTACTTAGCATATTATTTTAAGGTTCATCCATGTTATAGCATGTGCTGAAATTTCCTTTCATTTTATGGCAGTGATATTATATTGTATGTATATAACACATTTTATTTATCCATTCATGTTAATCCACTCACCTGTTAGTGGATACCTGGGTTGCCTTCATTTTTATTTATTTATTTATTTTTGGTACCAGGAATTGAACCCAGGGGCACTTAACCACTGAACCACATCCTCAGCCCTTTTTAATATTTTATTTGGAGACAAGGTCTTGCTGAGTTGTTTAGAGCCTCGCTATAATTGCTGAGGCTGGCTTTGAACTCACAATCCTCCTGCCTCAGCCTCACCAGCCACTGGGATTACAGCTGTGTACCACTATATCCTGCCTTTCATTCTTTTTAATTAGTTATACATGACAATTGAATGTATTTTGACATGTCATACATAAATGGAACATAATTTCTCATTCTTCTGGTTGTACATGATGGATTACACCAGTTGTATAATCATATATGCACATAGGGTCATAATGTCTGATTCATTCTATTATCCTTTCTACCCCCATAACCCCTCTCCATCCTTCACTCCCCTCTGTCTAATCCAAAGTACTTCTATTCTTCCCTAGCCAGCACCCTTTGTGAATTAGCATCTGCATATTGGAGAAAACATTTGGCCTTTGGTTCTTTGGGATTGACTTATTTTGCTTAGCATGATATTCTTCAGCTCCATCCATTTACTGGCAAATGCCATAATTTCATTCTTCTTTAAGGCTGAATAATATTCTATTGTGTATATATACTACATTTTTTAAATCTATTCATCTGTTGAAGGGCATCTAGGTTGGTTCCATGGCTTAGCTATTGTGAATTGAGCTGCTATAAACATTGATGTAGCTGTGTCACTATAGTATGCTGATTTTAAGTCCTTTGGGTATAAACCTAGGAGTGGGATAGCTTCCCCAACCCTTTTTAAGTTTTTGATTTTGAGAAAGAATTTTACCAAGTTGCATAGGGTCTTGCTAAGTTGCTGAGGCTGGTCTTGAACTTACAATCTTTTTGCCTCAGCCTCCAGAGTCACTGAGATTACAGCCATGTGCCTGAATCAAAAATGGTCTCCTTTGAATAAGATTCCATGAACTACTAAGAAGAAAGTGAATTCAGCTGCACTTGCATGAAATATTCTATAGATATCTGTTATTTTCATTTGATTTATAGTATTATTTAGGGCAGAAGTATCTTTATTGATTTTATGTCTGGATGACTTAACTGTTGATTAGTGAAGTGTGTTGAAATAACTCAGTATTATTGTATTGGGGTCTGTCTGAGACTTAATATCAAAATCTGAGACTTAATATAAAAAAGTAGTTAGGAACACCAAAATTTGGAGCATAAATATTTGTTATTGTTCTATCTTCTTGTTGGATTGTTCTTTTTACCAATATGTAGTTGAACTTCCTTATCTCTTCTGATTCAGTGTTTGAAATCTTATTTGATATAAGAATAGCTACTTCTGCTTGTTTTCAGAGTAAATTTGCATGGAGTATCTTTTTCCATCCTTTTACATTCAGCTTGTGGATATTTTTACCTATGAGTCTCTTGTAAACAGCACATGGTTGTGTCTTGTTTTCAATCCATTCTGTCAGTCTTTGTCTTTCAATTGGAGTGTCAAGATAATTTTCATTCAGTGTTATTATGGAGAGAGGTTTATTATTTCCAGTCATTTTGATTTGTTTCATATATTTTATTTGGTCTCAGTTTTCATTTGCTTAACTTCTCTTCTAGTGAATTTCACCCATTCAGGAGTTCTGGAGTTGAGTTTTGATTTGTGTGTAGTATTGTTTTAAACAATTTTCTGTAGGGATGGATTAGTGTCATGAAGTCTATTAGTTTATTCTTATTTTGGAAAAAAAATTATTTCTCTTTCAATTCTGAATAATAGCTTTGACAGATAGTACAATCTTGGTTGGTATTTTTTTTCCCAGAGCTTGGATTATCTTATTCCAAATCCTCCTGGATTTTAGAGTCTGAGCTGAGAAGGTAGAAGTAAGTCTTTGGGGTTCACCTCTAAATTTGACCTGATATTTTTCTCTCACAACTTTTAGTATTCTATCCATATTCTCGTTATTATGCATTTTAACTATTATGTGTCTTGGAAAGATTCTTTTTTTGATCTTGTCCATTTGAGGTTCTATATGAATCTTGTATGTGAATGTTCATCTCATTCCTAAGGTTTGGAAAAATTTCTATTATTTCTCTGAAGATGTTCTTAATGTCATTAACCAGTATCTCTATGCTCTTTTTAGTTCCAGTGACTCTTAAATTTAGTCTCTTAATGTTGTCCCAGAGTTCTTGTATATTCTGATTATGGTCATTTAAAAAAATCTGCTTAGTGAGTGTTCAAACTCATATACCCTGTGTTCAAGGCCTGAAATTCTGTTTTCTGAATAATCTAATCCATTGGTGATACTATCAACTGATTTTTCTGTTTGACTTATTGTGCCTCTCATTTCCAGCAGTTCTGATTAGTTGTTTTTTTTTCCTTCAGAATCTCTATCTCTTGATTGAAATAGTCTTTTTTTAAAAAATATTTTTTAGTTATACATGGACAGTGTCTTTATTTTGTTTTACTTATTTTTATGTGGTGCTGAGGATCGAACCCAGTGCCTCACACGTGTGAGGCAAGCGCTCTGCCACTGAGCCACAACCTCAGCCCCTGAAATAGTCTTTTATCTCCTGTTTTTTAATCTCTTAATTTGTTCCTTGGATCTTCTTTTAGCTGATTAATAATTTTTTAAAATCTTTTTTTGTAGTTGTAGATGGACAGCATGCCTTTATTTGCTTATTTTTGTATACAGTGCTAAGGATTGAACCCAGTGTCTCACACATGCTAGGCAAGCACTCTGCTACTGAGCCTCAGCTCCAGCCCAGCTCATTAATAATTTTGGTAATCATTTTTTAGTCTTTCTTTGGAATTTCATCCTATTCAATATACATGAGTTACTTTGTTGGAGTTTGTAAAATTTGTTTTGATGAGGGGGGGATGTTTTTGCCTGTTTCCTTATGTTTTCAGAGATCTGTTGAGATGGATTTCTCTTTATCTTTTATCAGGATGTCCTTTGGTGAGTAGTTATCTCTTTTGCAATAATTCTTGTGCTGTCATCTCTCTTAGCTTCAACATATAGGCTCACTGTAATCTAAGTGCTAATTTCAACCTCCAGAGATTTTCAGTTTGCCACTGTAGACCACTAATTTAATTGACTCTTGGAGCACTAATGCAACACTATGAATTCTTCTGAGTTGCTATCTTGGAACCTCTGTGTTTTTGCTGGAGGAGCAGGTGTCCTTGAGTGGGACCTGAGTGACCAACCTAGCCATTCCTCATTGAGGCCTGGTCATCAGTTTGGGTTTTTTCCTCCTCTCTTTTATGAATTAAAGCATTGTTGAAGTTTGAGCAAGATTACTTCGTGTTAGAAGCAAAGTGTGCTTTCTCTTGGCTGGGTTGTGAGTGTAAGCAGCAGAGTTTCTGCCCTGTGAACTCTTTTTTGTACCAGGGATTGAACTTGGCAGCGCTTAACCACTGAGCCATATCCTCTGCCTTTTTTAAAAAAATTTTATTTAGAGACAGGGTCTTAGGGCCTTCCTAAATTGCTGAGGCTGGCTTTGAACTGTGATCCTCCTGCCTCAGCCTCCCAAGCTGCTGGGATTACAAGGCATGTGCCACTGTGCCCAAATTATCCTGTGAACTCTTAGTGTCCCAGAAGATTCCCAGCACCTCTCAGAAAAGGGAAGAACAAACAACATCAACAGCAACAGTGAACAATATACAGCATTTAAACAAATGCCCAAGGCTTACTATGACATCAACAACTCTAATTACCATAAAAAGAGGAATAGTGGGGTCAGAAATTAACAATAAAAATAAACAGCTGTGAATTAGTTCCAGCATTAAAGTAAACAGGAGTGTCAACTATGCCATCCACTTCATAATAATCACAACAACATTAATAGTAGGGGCAGGAATTATATAAACTAAATAGTTCTAAAAAATGGCAAAATTATGAGAGATCAAAATCATTAAGAGAAAAGAAAATGGGTTATCAAGACAAAAAAGTTTGGAACATTCGAAATGTGAGCAGAGAGCAGAGTGAGGTAACAAGTGATGGTTATAAAGAAGGATAAAAACAAATAAAAGAAACAAAATAGAGACCAAGAGAATTGGGTTATCAGAGGAAGAAGAAAGGAGAGAAAGAGTAACTAGAACAAATACAAAAACAAAAATGCCCTAATCCTCAAAAGACAAAACAGAGAAATAACAAATGGATGAAAAAAATGATAAAAATGAAAAAAAAAAGAAAGAAAGAAAAGAAAAAGAAAAAAGAGGGAGAAAAAAATGTCTTGATGAAATGGAAGAGGATTATCTCTGCTGAGGTGGTCAAAACTATCAACAAGGATAAATGTTCACTGCCTATGCCAGACTGCCCTTCTTTCCGTTCTTCTTGGGCCATGGACTCCTGAGAGAGGGCAAGGGCTTTGCATTGTTAACCCTTCCTCTTTTTTGTGTTCCTCATCAAGCTGGAGTGACCTGGAACTGAAGTTTGAAATAGTTCTCAGCTTCCCTGGGTAGGATGGAATGGAAAATACTGTCAATTGGATTTTTGCCCAGACAGACTATGTTAATATACTTTCAGGGTGAGGTTGCTGCATATTTCTAAATGGGAAGTTCTGGTGGCTGGGGCTTAGCTCTGATTGGACTTTTGGAACTTTGTCAGGTGGTATCTCCTAAAGCCAGGCAGATGCTGATCTCTGCTGGACATCTGGATCTCAGGGGCCTTCCAAGAACTCCACTCAAAGAGTGAGGTAACCAAACCTCCATAGGTCTTGAACACTCCACTACCAACAAATATGGCCTTCCCAGGCTCAGGCACTAAGTGTAATTGTGCCCATCTGTCCAGTTTATGGACTCTCATTAGCTGGCCATGTGAGCCACCAGATTTGAAGGGAAATTGAGGTGCATTCCCTTCTGTATTTTTAGTTGGAACCCTCCCTGGGCAAAATCTTCTCTGTGCCTATTTGAATTACACTCCACTAGGCACACCCTAGGCCACATGGTAGACATTGGCAAGGACCATATGGCAATATTTGCTATGATCTCCTGGGCTCCTGCAGTATTAAGCTGCCTTACTGCGTCTTCAAGATAGCTTCCCTCCTCAGTTCTCCACTGACAGTTGAGAAACAAAGCACTTTCAAACACCAACTGGCTGTGCAGCCTCTGTTCAGATTGTTTTTCTGTTCAACAGATTTTCCTATGACAATTTTGTCCATTGTGTTTCTTTGTTTGTTACTCCTCTTCTCTGTGGTGAACTTGCACTACTGCCATGCTCCGCTTGGTTCCAATGTAATCTTTCCTGTTCTCTGTTCAATGCACCTGGATCTCTGGGGTTCTTTGATTCTCTAACTGATACTGAATTTCAGTGAGTTTCCTCTGTCACCCACCTTGCTGTGCTCCTGATACTTGAATCCTGAGCAATAGAGCAACTAGAAAATGCACTCTTCCTCCAATCTGCCATCTTTTATCTCTCCTGATACTTTTTGATGAGAAGAGTTTTTAAGAGTACCAGTTAGGGTCAGATCTAGTGAGAATCCAATGAGGTTTCCCATGGCTAAGTCAGCTATCAAGGGAGCTGAGTATATTTTTTATGGAAATTTCTTGAAGTGCATTTTTGACCTCCAGCTGCCATGACCTGACCAGACCCGGTACTGCAAGATTCATGTTTTGCCCATGGAGTGGCAAACCAGGCCCCTCCCCGCATTTGCACTGCAACACCACTTTTGGCCTAATCTTAGGATCCAGACACCCTGGAAGAGGAATGGGTCAGCCCTCTGTACATGAGTGAAGCCTCATTTTAATTTCTGTGGCATTGGATTTAATATCTCTTCATTTCTGTTCTTTCTTTTTTTGAGGGGGGACCAGAGATTGAATTCAGGGGCACTTGACCACTGAGTCACATCCCCAGCCCTGTTTTGTATTTTATTTAGAGACAGGGTCTCAGTGAGTTGTTTAGCACCTCACTTTTGCTGAAGCTGGGTTTGAACTTGCTGTCCTCCTGCCTCAGCCTCCCAAGCTGCTGAGATTACAGGCTTGTGCCACTGGGCCCATCTCCTCTCTTCATTTCTAATTTTGGTTGTTTCAATCTTTTTATTTCTTTGTTAGTTTAGTTAAGTAATTTTGATTACCTTTTTAAAAATTTTATTTATTTATTTATTCTACTTAGGTGTACATGATAGCAGAATGCATTTTGATTCATTGTACACAGATGGAGCACAACTTTTCATTTCTCTGATTGTATGTGATGTAGAATCATAACATACATGCAGTCATACATAAAGCTAGGGTTATGATGTCCATCTTATTCCACCATCTTTACTGTCCCCATGCCCCCTCCCCTGTCCCACCCCTGTGACCAAAGTTTCTCCATTCTTCCCGTGTCTTCAGCCACATTATGGATCAGCATCCACTTATCAGAGAGAACATTCAGCATTTGGTTTTTTGGGATTGGTTTACTTCATTTAGCATACTATTCTCCAACTCCATCCATTTACCTGCAAATGCCATAATTTTATTCTCTTTTATTGCTGAGTAATATTCCATTATGCATATATACCACAGTTTCTTTATCCATTCATCTATTGAAGGGCATCTAGGTTTGTTCCACAGTTTAGCTATTGTGAATTGAGCTGCTATAAACATTGAAGTGGCTGTGCCACTGCAGTATGCTGTTTTTAAGTCTTTTGGGTATAGTACAAGAAGTGGCATAGCTGAGTCAAATGGTGGTTCCATTCCAAGTTTTCTAAGGAATCTCCACACTGCTTTCCAGATAGGTTGCACCAATTTGCAGTCCCACCAGCAATGTATGAGTGTGCCTTTCCCCCCACAACCTTGCCAACACTTATTGTTATTTGTATTCTTGATAATTGCCATTCTGACTGGCATAAGATGAAATCTTAAAGTAGTTTATTTGCATTTCTCTAATTGCTAGAGATGTTGAACATT
>PVHX01021459.1:0-29742 GCA_004024805.1 Geosciurus inauris
GTTGTTTATTCTAGAGCCAAATGCACAAAGGGTTTGTTTTTTTCTTTTTTCTTTTATATTTTTTGTGTTGGGGATTCAACCAAGGAGATATTTACCACTAAGCCACGTCCTGGCATTTTTTAACTTTTTATTTTGAGACAGGTCTGGCTAAGTTGCTTAGGGCCTCACTAAGTTGCTGACCTTGAACTTGTGATCCTCCTGTCCCAGCCTCCTGAGGTGCTCAGATTATAGGTATACACCACTATGCCTGGAACAGGGGGTTCTAAGAAAGAGAGAATGGCCAACTTGTCAAATACTGCTGTATGATCATGGAACATGTGGATGTTAAGTTGCCCTTGTTCATAAAGTTAATCAATGGTGAACTTGATGAACATAATTTTAGTGGGATGGTAGGGATGAAAGCACATTTGGAATGATATTAAGAAGAAAGGAAAGAGTGGAACTGGAAACAGCAAGTATAGAACATATTGAAAGGTTTTGTCACAAAGGTATAGAGAAATGAGATGACAGGTCACATTGGCAATGACATTTCCAAGTTATTCTCCTGAAGAAGCAGAAGCCAAATGCCTGGAGACTATAAACAAAGACAACAAATGAGGTGGAGTTGGCCTGAAGTGCTGGGAAGCCAGCATGATAAAGCTTTGCCCAGTCTGCCAAGGAAACATAAAAAAGGAAGTGGTACAGTAAGTAAATTGTTAAACAAAATTGATAAATGGTGTCTGGTTAGAGATAGGAAAATGCTCCCAAAGGAACAGAATGTGAGACACAAATAGGCCTTCCAGATTACCAAATTTCAGCCTTTCAACTCTCATCTAATATAAAACCTTCTCAGTTACTTGCATGAGAATAGATGTACCTATAATATCTGCTGGCTACAATTATATAAGACAAAAAGCTACTATGTTTAGGGTTGGGGATATAGCTCAATTGGTAGAGTGTTTGCCTCACATGAATAAGGCCCTGGGTTCAATCCCCAGCACCACAATACAAAAAATAGTTATTAAGTTTAGTAATCCTTTTATTGGAATTTGATTAATCATAACTCTATTTGGAAAAAATAGTGCATGTATATTTTAGATACTCTATTATCTTTACAGTGTACAAATAACAGTTGGTGTACATATGGCACTAAGAACCTCTCACACAATACCTCCTAACTAGGCTTTACGAAGGTAGATCTCATGGTATATCTTTTTTCTCCAATCTCTTTTATATGTTCCATAATACTTACTGAGCACCCATTACATGCCAGCAACCTCATCTGTCTCTATTTTCTCTTTTGATGCTATATTCCAGCCATGCAAGGGCATTTCCCCAAGTATGACATTATCTCTTGCTTCTAAACCTTTATTCATATTGCTCCTCAGCCAGGGGATTTTGTCCCCACTCTCCTCCAAGACATCTTTCCTCCATCATTCTGGACTCTAGTGCAGAATTCTCTGGAACTTCTAGTGTCTCCATGAAGATTAGGCATCATATCAGATCCAGAAAAATCACACATTTAAAGAGTTATAAGTATTTTAAATTGAAAGCAAATAGCAGGTGTTGAAACAATGAACACCAGGCAGATGTGAGAAGAGCCTGGGCAGCAGCTGCAAGGATGTCTTCAACTCTGGGCTACTATCTTCTCATCACCTTGACTCTTATAATGGCCCGTTTGCTTGTTCACTTTACCCAGGAAACAGTGGGTTACTTCAGGGTGGGAAACTCTATGCTACTCATAGTGCTTCCCTGGGGAAAAAGCACCAGGAATATTTGCTGAATGGATTAAAAATGCATGAAGATAGTCATAGTGAATTAGAACTTTGAGGTTAAAGACTTTTTTTTTTTCAGTGCTGGGGACTGATCCCAGGGCTTGGTGCATGCTAGGCAAACACTCTACCACTGAGCCACATCCCATCACCTTGATATTTTTTTAAGTCTGGATTTTTTAAATGTCCCAGATTCCTTCAATAAGATAATGGTCAGAAAGGCTACTGAGTTCATGTCATAAAATCTTCAGTGAGATGCAATTCTTTAGACAACAATCTTTCATAGAAGTTCTTCCTTACATTGATCTAAAATCTATCACATTCTATATTTCCTGGCATGTAGGAGAATTGGGGAGTTCAAAACAAATATAAAGTCAGTGCCATATCATGGCTTTTAGGGTATTTAAAGACCACAATCATGTCCTTCGACCTTTCATTCCTGCCATTATGTCTCCACTTCATCCTATAATAGTACTTCACATAGATGGATACTCTGTCTCCATGTTATATAGCTCTTTTGTCTTAAATAGTAATCAGTTAATCTACAGTCCTCTTAAATGGCCACATCCAAAAGGATTTCAGTGAACTAAACTCCAGGGATAGTCTGATTAACCCACTTCTTCCTAAAATGACACTGGGATTATTTATGGGCAGCTATATAATCTATAAAATAAGTGCACTTTGTAGGATTGAAACTCCAATTATACTTCCATTTCCTGTTAAGAGAAGAATATTAGAAGGAATAGACTTTATTATTGTATGAGAAAACAGTTCCAAGAAGAATGAATGCCTTGACCAGGGATCTTGAGGTAGAGGGAAGATGGTTATAAATCAATGGAAGGATCTGACCCCATTGTTCCTCTTCCTTGATGTCCTATAGGTCTGACCCTTCTATACCCTGGTGCCCAAACCAGCTACTACAGTTTGGATCAGTATCCCTCAAAGGCCTATGCATTAAAGGCTCGGTTGTTAGCCTGTGGTAGTACTGAAAGGTGGTGGAAACCTCAAGACGTGTGGCCTAGGAGAAGGAAGTTAGGTCATTGGGGTGTGCCCTCGAAAGGGATTCCCAGCTCCTTATCTCCTTGTCTTTACCTTTAAGTTGCCATTACATGAGCAGTTTCCTCTGCCACATGCTCCTACCATAAAATATTGCCTTACCACAGGCCCAAAATCAATAGGGATAAGCTTTTGGATTGAAATCTGTGAAATTATGAGTCAAAATGAAACTTTCCTCCTTAAAAGCTGTTTATTTAAGGTATTTTGTCACAGTGATAGGAAGCTGATTGACACACTGCCCTTTCTAATTTGGGATCCAGACCACACAGGAAACATTATTGAACCTTAAGATCTGGAAGACTTCCCTTTTACTTTCACCAGACAATGAATTCTGAGGCCAGTACCCTCTCTCTAAGGAAGAAGGTCTTGATCTCCTACACTGACATTTTGAATTTTTTTTTTTTTACATATAAACATTGTTACATAGCCTATAGTGTTTCAATGGAACATGGCTATTGGATTTCTATTTCAATTGTGTTATTGACTGACTAGTCATTTATAACATAGATGGAGTGGGGTTCTAACTCTTGGCATAATATGCTTCTATAAAAAAATACCTTCTGAGTTCCAAACAACTGACCTTATTATTCTTATAGAAACTTATTTAATAAACATGAGTAACTTCTATAGATCAGACTATGATTAAAAAAATGAAGGAAGACAGTTATCTTAAAGACCTACCAACCATACCTTCTTTTCTTTATTTTGAAAAAGTTATCACTGATACATGCCATGTAAGTGCTAGAGCAGTTGAGAAGATGGAGTGGTCAGGCTGCCTGAGGTGCTAGAGAAGGTTTCGAGAGACTGTCAAACTAAATCTTGAGCATTTTAGACAGAACAGCCTATATGAAAACACCCCACAGGTTTGATGTACAAGCACTTTTGCTGCTCATCCAGGGGGCAGATGGCCATCTTACATATGGTAGAGACTAGAAATAGGTGAAGTTTTCAATTAAAATAACTTGGAATGCAACTTGTTTCTAGGGTAAGGACCATCTGCACATAAATGAGTAAGATGTACTTCCCTTCAGTGAGTTTACAATGTACAGACAATACTCTGAATATACCTCTACTGCAGCATTATCACCTGATAGTCTAATAATTGCTGTCTTGTCTTTCAGTTCATTCTAACATAAGAATCCACCATGAGTAGGGTTTTTTTTTTTTTTAAATGTTTATTTTTTAGTTGTAGGTGACAGAATATCTTTATTTTATTTTTATGTGGTGCTGAGGATCGAACCCAGTGCCTTATGCGTGCTAGGCGAGCACGCTACCACTGCACCATAATCCCAGCCCCAGTAGGGTGTCTTAATACTCTTTGATCCTGTAACCTCTGTATAGAGCCTAACCCATGGTAGGTGATAAATACACAATTGCCATGTTTAAGAGTGGATGATACAGCAGATGTAAGTGACTTAGGATGAATATAAAACAGATGAGAAATCAAGAAAGACTTGAGGGAAAATAGTCATTTGTGCTTCTAAAACAGTTTTGTTTGGGAAAACAAAAAACAAAAAACAAAAAAACCCAGGAGGACTGAGTCTGATCTAACCCCCAGGTAAAGAGAATAACAGTGAAAATAGGAAGGGTGCACAGTGAACAATGAGAAATCTAACTGGGCTAGAATTTAATATATGTGAATGGGGATACTGTATACTTTCACTGACCTTAAGCATTTTTTCATTTTTAGACCTCCTCCTCCACTTGAAAATATTAAGTAAATATTATACTCTACACTGTGTTGGTATACAGCCAAACATGTTCAGGTTACATTTATGAAGACTATACATTATTATATTTTTCTTCTGACATTAAAATACATTAAAATTAAAGGATTTTTATAAGCACTTAGAAGCCAATTGGGCCCCAGGACCTGCATTATCAGAGTGGATAAATTGTCCTTATGGCCAAATTGAGCAGGAGAGAGTAAGTCTGGAAGGACAGGTTAAGGCTAAATTGGAAGAGCCTCAGATGCTGTGCAAAGGTCAAAAGTGACCAAGTAACCTGGTAACTATGGAGTGACATGATCAGAGCCATGAGAAAAAAGGATAGAAGTGATATTACAGGTTAAATATCCTTTATCTAAAGACTTGGGACCAGAAGTGTCTTGAATTTTTTTCCAAATATTTTCATAGACATAATGAGATATCTATTTTTTTTTTTTTTTGCTTCTAGAGATTGAACCCATCTGAGCTATATCTCCAGCCCTTTTTATTTTGAGACAGAGTCTCACTAAGTCACTTAGCACCTTGCTTAGTTGTTGAGGCTGGCTTCGAACTTAAGATCCTCCTGCCTAAGTCTCCTGAGCTGCTGGGATTGCAGGTGTGTGCCACTGAGCCTGGCATAATGATATATCTTAAGGATGGGAGTCATATCTAAGCATGAAATTCACTTACATTTCATATACACCTTATACACATAGCCTGAAAATAATTTCATTTAATATTTTCAGTGCACCTGTGTTTTGACTGTGGCCCATCATATGACATCAGGTGTGGAATTTTCTACATGTGGCATTATATTGGTGCTCAAAATATTTCAAATTTTATGACATTTTGGATTTTGGGTTTTGGGACTACACCTGGAAATTGGAGGATGGTTCTAGAAACAGGAGGACTAGCTAGGTTATGACTACAACCATTCAGGAAAGATGTAAAAGACTCTCATCTGGTAGAGAGTATGAAGAGGATAAATAGAAGAGTTAGGAAGAAAATAGAATCTGCTCAAACTGACATCAGAATGGAAGTGGGAAGGTCAGAAGTAACTGTCATTTCAAATCTGGGTGACCAGACAAACATCAAGGCCAGAAGAAAAAGGGAAGAGGAAGAGTGGATGCAGTGGAGAGAGTCTGCTGTGGTGAAGGTCATAAATGCATTTCCAAGCCCCCAAACACAGTTAATTTAGGTTGCCTCAAAAATGACACTTTATCCGCTACTACTTTGACATCTCTACCACTCTCTTTAAAAAAGCAGAGCAGGCATGACTAAAGAAAAAAGAAATAGATGTCCACCAAAGGAAAAACATTACTCTAAAACATAACTTTCCCCATGAAGCTAGAACCCACCTATCTGGTGTTGCAAGTAATTGCAGAGATAAGGAGAGATAAAGAACATTAATTAGACCTAAACAGAAGTGAAATATATGCCTTCAATTCACAAAGACTTTTGTTATTTTAATATATACCTCAGACAAGAAAAAGAAAGATAAGTTGCTAGGGATTTTAATTGAACTATGCAAAATAATAGTCACTTCATAAATAATAACATTTAATTTTAACTGTTCAGAGATAAAATTCAATTTTCCTTTTCTTCTTTAATTATTCTCAGCATTATTAAAAGTGCTTCTGAATGAAACAATACTTCTGTCAAGCTGATTTACAGAAACTCAGTAGTTAGAATAACAGAGCATCACCTAAATGGATCATAGTTCACCATTTTTTAATATTTTAGAGAAACGTGATTGTATTGCTTTCAAATAATTCAAATTATACTAATAAGGCATTGTCTAGTAGAATTTTTTAACAAAGATATACTAATGAATAAATATGTACTTTTTAGAAACACTGAGTTTAAAAATTCCTACTTACATAATTTATTTCCATTGTAGAAATAATTATTGGGACAAGGTACATTTTTGTTTAACGTAATGATATAAATTATTACCTAATAGGATCTCCATGAATGAGGTTTTACCTCATATCTAGGCTTCTTCTAAACTACATTAATAATCTAAACCATGAACTGTCCTTCGTTCTTCAACCAAGTCTAGAGTAATTCAGTGTCTTATTTTTTCAAGAAGATATCCAATAGGCCTCATCCACCATCTGGACCATGTTAGAGGCAGGGAAAAATAAAAACAAAAAACAAAAAACATGAAAGGCTTGTGCAAAGTCAAAATGTCATAATGCCAATGGAATTAACCCTACTTCAGAGTCTACTAACTTTTTAACCAGGTTTACCTCTAACAAGTTTAATTATTAGGTGTCCTATTCCAGAGCAATTTATATGCAAGTGATTAGTTTATAAGAACAATTTTATATACTTTAAATAAATAGGAAACTTAGAAAAAGCTTTGTGCATGAAGATGTTCATAATAAAATATTTCCAACAGTGAAAAATTGGGAAAAATATGACCTCTCAAAATGGAAGATAAATTACAAAATAAAAATATTATAGTATGCTATACACTTGTTAAAATAATTATGTGGTAATGGCCTTAGGTCATACATTACTAAAGAAAAAAATAGGGTATTATATTGTCAGTATAGTAAAATTCTAACTATATCCAATGTTCAGAGATAAGAATGTGACCATGCCTGCACTTTACTACTACCTATGGTAATGATATTATTATAAGAAAATTCATATGCAGATGAGGCAATAATTAAAGAAATGGCTACTTGTGGCCTAGCTAGCACTTTAGGGGATCTGTATGTTATTTAGTTGACTTTGGACTTAGACATTAAAGTTGATACCTTTCACTTAGATATTAAAGTTGATACTGAAATGGGTTAAGAGATTTTGGAGCTATTGGGATGGAATACATGCATTTTGTGAGAATGTAAATTTGGGGGACGAGGAACACAATGCTATAATTTAGACGATTTTGTCCTCTCCAAAATCCACATTGGGATTTAATATCCAATACAATGATATTAGGAGATAGAGCCTTTGCAAAAGTGTTTAATGTAAGTGCTATAGATTAATGATGCTATAAAAGGGCTTGTCCTTCCAGCTTGTTCTGCCTCTCTGGAGGCTGCAGCATTCAAGGGGCCATCTTGGAAATAGAGATGGGACCCACATCAGACATTGAACTTGGCAGTACCTTGATACCGGACTTCCCAGTTTCCAGACCTCTAACAATTAAATTTCTGTTCTTTATAAATTATCCAGTCCAAGCAGTACACAAATGGCCAGAGAAAGGAAAAAAATCCTGATTTCTGAGGAGTGGGAATGTACTGGCCTCTGGTTTGGTTCTGGAAGAATAAAAAAAAGAAGAAAAAATATCACCGTAAGTTTTTACTCATACTGATTTGGAACCTGGACTTATAATAGCTTTTTTGGTCTAAAAATAAATAATGCAAAAGAGTTCTAGGTTAGGAATGCTCTCAGATGCCTAGAAGAAACAAATCTACAATCCTTATGTAAAAACACACTTTAAACTCGGGCCTCAAAAATTTCCCAGGTAATATCAAAAGAAAAGGAACTCACAATTAAAAGCAATCTCTGGACCCATGCGGAAACAAGCCATCATTAGTGAGAGGCAGCAGAAACACCTATGGAATTAAAGCCAGATATACTACACAGCTAGTTTTCAGATATAAAACCTAAACAGGCATGTTACTACACTTAAAAAAATAATAAAATTGCTTACAGTATGAAGTAACAAGATGTGATCAGAATTGATCAAACAAATTTGAAAAATAAGCACACTGAACTTCTGATATAAAAAGTATAGCAATTTAAATTAAAAATGCAGGTTATAGATTGAAGAATCCATTAGACTTCTGAGGCCAGAATTAATAAACTTGAGTAAAGATAAATACATATGAAATGAAATGAAGATAATGAAACAAAAAGATAGTGAAGAAATAAAGAAAATGAAAGTTCTGGCCTACATATTACAGTTCTTAGAGGAGATAATAGAGGTACTGGGTGAAAGGCAGGCTTTGAGATACATCCCTGGAAGTTGTTTGACACCAATCCTTAAGTTTCGAAAGTCCAAAAATAAATCCCAGAGAGCATTAAGAAAAATGAAATGTATATCTAGATACATCACAAGGAAACTATAAAGGAACAATAACAAAGGGAATATTTAAAGGCAGAGGGAAAAGACTATCTATAAAGGAACTAAAATTAGATTGACAGTTGTTATTTCAACAGACATAATATGAAATTCAGTACAATGTCAGTAGCAATGTCTCCAGAGCAGAGAGAGACAATAACTGTCAATCTAGAATCCTCCACCATGGAAAACCAATTTCAAGACCTATTAGGATAGGTCAAAGACCTTTGCAGAAAAACTAATGTGGAAGTATTTATTTTTCATACATTCCCAATAAATTAACTTCTAAATTATTTATTGCAACAAGAAGAAAAATTATCCCAGAATTTAAGTTTAAGGAGAGAGAAGTAATAGCAAGAAATAAAGATGAGTACCTAAATAAATCGAAACTAACACAGATGAGAGTGTACAATATAAATAATCACTGATTCATGGTGTAAGAATAAAATCAAGGTAGAACTACAAAGCAAGCAAATTGGGAGAGGACGATTGGAGTTAAAACAGTTCAAATGCCTTTGTGAGGTGATTTAAGATACTAACTTTAGAGGCTGAAAATTTAAATATATATAATTTTTGCAATAACTACAAAGTAGATAAAAACTATAAACGCCAAACTATTAAAGGAAGACACAGAATGAAGCATATGAAATAAAATAAACATGTCCAAAGGATGAAAAATTAAGGTAACAGAAATAAATAGAAATTATGAGAGATATAAATGAATAAAATAATAAAAATCATATAAGTGAACTGATTAATTAAATTAAAAATTGATCAAACTGAATTAAGAACAAAACCAAAATTAGTCACATGTGATACACAAGGAATATCACAAATATAAGAAACAAATCACTAAAAGGATAGAATAATTTGACAACAAACCAAAAGAAATCAAAGAAAGCAGCTATTTTAAATTGAAATAAAATAGAATTCAAGATAAAAGTATTAGTATAAGTGAAGTTTAAATGCTTGTACAAATTTTAAGACCCAAGAAGACACACTCCTAAATGTGTACACATACACTTATTAATATAGCCTAAAATATAAAAATTAAATGAACAAAACTTGATGTAGAAAATTGCAAACTGATCATCATGAGAAATTTCAACATGTCTGACAAATTTATAAATTGAGCATACAAAATAAGGCCTCAAAGATACAGAAATGGAAATATCTCTAACAATAAAATAATGCTAACATAAAGAACTTATAAGACTTACTTTATCAACAACTGGAATATAGACATTATTAGCCATATACTTGGCCAATAACAGGAATATAACTTTAATATATTTGGAAATTTACAAACTCACTTCTAAGCAAGAAAAAGTTATAATGAAATTATAGAACATATACAAAATGATAAAAATACTACATATCAAAATAGGCAGAATAAATCAAAGTAATTGTTAAAGAGAAATATATATATATATATTCACTCTTGAAATAAAAAGGTACAATAAGGTAGAAAACAAAATACACAAGGCATTCAACTTTCTGTAATACAGATAAAAAACAATGAAAATTGGGTTGAAATATATGAAGGATTAATGTTTCAACATATGCCTAGTAGGAATTCTATGATAAGACAGGAAGAATGGGGAAGGGATAGTATTTAACCCATAATGAATGAGAATTCTCCAGAATTAAAGACAGTAATCTAATCCTTATACCTAAGAAACACAGTGACTCTCAACCTAAATAAAAATAAATTTATACCTGGTCCCACTGCTGTACATAGCAAGAGCAAAGATTGTGTCCAATCTGGTGGGGTTTAAAAATAAAGAAAGGAATGGAAAAACAGACTAAAGGAAAATAGAGGAGAATTATGAAATCCTTGTCATCTTGAAAGAAAAAAATAGGAGGGCATGCAGGATTATCACAGGAAGGCATGAGTGGCACCTCCCTGTTGCGTGCAGGAATCTGCCCTGTAAGGGCTGGCCTGTCCTGGCTCCACTGCTTTGGCTTCAGGGGCTTACCTGTCAAAAGGAGCTTGATGCTGTTGCCAACCGTCTAAACTGCCTGGTGTTGGCTCCTCTCATGCCTTTGCTAAATTCTTCTTCTGTTAATATTCTTTTATACACGCTTCTTTTAGAGGCATCCAATGGAAGTGTAAAAGAATTAGTCATGATAAAGCTGCTTGATCAACAGTTGTAACTGGCAGAATTTCTGGTTCCAGCTCTATCTGCAAATTGCTTAAAATGAAATACTATAGCTCTATACCTCATGCTCATTCTAATCTCAGATTAAAAACAACCTCTTTCTCCACAATAGGACACACTTGGGGATGAAGGTTGTGGAAGCGGTCCTGAAATGCAACAACAAAAGTTGGGTCTCATTTTTATTGTTATTATTAGATGTAGTTGCATTGAGGATCCCTTTAGGACAGAGATATATCTTAGTTCAAGTAATCAACAGAATGGGAGAAATAAATATTATAAATTAGGGTAGCTTCTCAGGAACAGTGGTGTTATTAAAGGATTCATCACAGGATTTTATCACAGAATCTTTCCTAGTATTGATGAAGATTTGAGACTCTAACTGCATTCTCATGATTGATTCTATTTGGAAAGAAGAGGACCCATAACCCTGAATATTTAGTGAAATGACAGGACATGCTATATCTCTCTTATCCTTGCTGCCTCTATCCAACATGGAAGAAGGGATAAGAGCCCCCTGTGGGGACAACAGTAGCTGGTTCTCCTGACTTGGGGTCACTTCTAGAAACTCTACCTGGAGGTCAGTTCTAACATCTGTAAGAGCAGGTAACAGGAATACACAGGAGCTCTCATATCACAAATCTAAATAGCTAAAAGGTCTTAAGTCAAGCTAATAAAGCATTAAATAAACTATTCTCCCTTTCCACCTTGATAAATATACCACCATTACAACAGAATTGAAAAACGTATAAAGATACAGGCTTTTTAAATAATGATTGATAATCAACAAGACATCAAAGATAATTATTATTATATATATCTGGAGGTTCTTTTGATTGGCCAGAAATGTTTAGATGAGTCATAAATTAAAATGACACATAACTCAACAGTATTATAGGTTTACTTCATGAAATCTAATTTTCCTTGCCTTCATTTTTGCAAAATAATTGTGTTATTATATTAAAGATTTTCACATAAATTTTCTTGTACTGACAGGAAGGCTAAATTAAATCATCTTTCTTGAGCCATCATAGTTCTTAGCTTTTTTTCATTAATTTCAATCTTGATAAATTTTTGTTGAGTTGTCAATAAAATTCTTAAATAGAATTCAGAAGTGATTGTTCATTTTGCATATTATTTTTATGTTCAAACACTGTTATGGAACTACATATGATAAATTGCCGTTCTTTTAGAACACATAACAATATTTTAACTTCTTCATTCACTATAACATCTCATATATAATTTCTACTGTCTCTTAAAGCCATATCTAGATTCCTAAAGTATTTAGGTTTTCTTCTTTCAAATTTGTCAATGTTGAGTTTTAAAGAAAACCAAAACCATTAGGATGTTGCTCAATTTGTTAAAATCTTCTTTCAATCAGACTATTGTCTGATCTACCAGGGGTGGTAGGTAGAAAATGATGTCTATACAAATTAGTCTCCAGATGACATATCCATAAATCTCTCACTGAATAGTGTTCACTGACATTTATGAGAATGTCATTTTTGTTATGTTGCTTCCCAATTTCCTTCTGTTTGGTAAAACATTTTCTCTAAAGTGTTTTAAAATATTTTAAGTGCCTCATTAGATGAAGTAACTATACTTTTATATTTTGAGTTTTCATGAAGTAAAATTTTTGCAAACTTAATAGCAAATAATAATTCACATCAAATAACCATGAGTAGCATGAATTCACACTTAGTGTCTGTAAGGACTATTACTCACTTTTTGAGATTCATTTGTTTTATCACATAACTGTTCTAGTACAACTTTCCAAATTTAATCTAAATATTTTAATAGCATTTATTTGGCATTGCCATTAGGTGTCTCAATGCAGCTCAAAGTTTTTTTTTGGGGGGGTGGGTACTAGAGATTGAACTCAGGAGCATTCGACCACTGAGCCACATCTCCAGCCCTATTTTGTGTTTTATGTAGAGACAGGGTCTCACTGAGTTGCTTAGTGCCTCGCCATTGCTGAGGCTGGCTTTGAACTTGCGATTCTCCTGTGTCAGCCTCCCTCAGTGCTGGGATTACAGGCTTGCACCACTGTGCCCAGCTCAAAGGTCAGTTTTGATGTATTTCAACAAGATGCTCCAGATGTGAACAGATCCAGAAATCCATTATCTCTTAATTGTTCCAAAGACTGACATTGCTATGAGTATGTTGGAGATTATACCTCTTAATAACAAATGCCCTAAGTAATTTCAAATAAGCTACTTTAGGATAAATTACATTTGACTTTTAAATATATTTTATAACATAACTCTTATCATTTTTTTCATTTTAAAAAAAGAAAAATTTATGAATGCGATTTTGTGTTAATAGATGGACAGAGCAAGGAAAGATGGTTGTTAGAGGAGTAAATATGGGTGATAACTTGACTGTGAAAAATTAGCGTATGGATCACTAAGAGCTGACTTTGTTTCTTATAATTGAAATATGTGACATATGTGAATTATAATTTTAGATTAACTTATGTGAATTTTAGTGCTTTTAAAGTCCCTCAGGTACAACTTTGTCTAGCTTTGGTGTTCCCATTGTGCTACCTTGAAAGTCTCCAATGTCCCTTGTAGAGCCATTGTGAAAATAGTTTTGCTCATGAGAATTCCAAAAAAGTGGACAGAAAATATATTCATTTTTCTAGTTACAGTTATGGAGTAGCAGAAAATGAAAGAGCATCCTCATGCTTTCATGCCAGCTCCCCAGATCCAGGAATCTCAGACTCAACCTATTTTTCAGCTTCTCCAAAAACAGAAAGCCTCGTTTCTTGTAAAGTTCTGAGGGAAAATAACACTAGAGGGCGCTGGCAGTTTGCAACTAGGTTCTTCACTAGGAGTACTAAGTGTTTTCTGAAAGATGCTAACCCCTATTCACTGCTCCAACAGAGCAAGTCATGACACTGTAAATGCATTTTGCCTAAAACTCAAAAGGAAAGAGAACCAAAATTTTACTGGCTTTAGTCTATCATTTGACCAGGTGAAAAGGATATTAAATACTGTCCAAGGAGAACAAAGAGACAGGAGCAAAACTTGTAACTCATAGTTTCTTTCTTTCAAGGCATGCAGATGAGGGGATTTGTAATGTGGTGAGTGGGTGAGTGGGAATTTCTGCCAAGATATCAAATGGCCAAGTACTGCATTATTTAAAGTCAGACTGAGTTAATGTTTTAAAATACAATCAGCATAAATGTAAAAGATTCCATTATAAATTATGGATCAAATTATAGTCACTCACATATATATAGAATCATGAACTAAAAAAGACAAAATTAAAATATGCCTTTCAGATGTCATTCTTTCCAAATCTTTGTAGTAATATGACTGATGTGAAAATTTTTTTCTCTTGGTTTGTTTTTTTGTTGCTGTTGTTCTTTTTTCCTTTTTTGGATTTTGAAGTATCTCCCCAGAGGTCTCAACACTGTCTGACTGAGGGTCATCCACAGTAAAAAGTCAAATATGCTCTATCACCAGAAGTTGTCCTGCCTTTGGATGGAAAACATCCCACACTCTATAATATAATAGGGTAATGTATAGAATTTGAAAAAGGATTAACGCCAATTTGCATTTGTATTTGTAATCGCAAAATCTCCATTGAACAGGGTGATTCCAAGGACAGCTACTAAAATTCCACTTAGGTGTGGCCAATCCAATAGTCTCTAGGACCAATAGGATGAATCTAGCTCTTTGATAAAAGTGATAGGCAAAATGTTTTGTTTTGTTGCTTAATGCAAGCCAATCATAGCTAGGTCTTCCAAACATGACCTATGCTAAGGCTTTTCAAAGGTTAGGATTATGGGCACACTTGGAATTTAGTTATGTCACACAAGAAACATTGGCCCAGGGGGTAAAATCATGGTCTTATTGCATAGAAATGCTGTCATAAAGGTAGAGGGTATAAATTATTCTTAATAATATATTTCTTTGTTCTTACCTAATCCTTATTTCTTGCCCAATATCACACTATGTATCTTTCATGCATGCAATCTTTCAACAATATCGTCAGTTACTCTGTTAGAAATTGGTGACACAAAAACTAAAGACAAAAGCAGGACCTCTCAGCAGTAGACAAAGAAATGGTTCATTTCTATTGTTTGGATCCCATGTTTTATATTTTCAAATGAATGTGAAAAGAACAATGCCAAATTGTGGTACATTTAAAATATTTATGTAAGTGAATGCTTTTAATGCAAAAACAATGCAATATGATAGTGCTATTTGTAGTACCCTGTAGGCCATATGGCCTAGTAAAAGATATAGATCAGCAGTTATATAACAAACATCTTTTGGTTCTGTTGGTGCATGTCTGAGACTAAATATTTAGCCTCATAGTGAATAAGGATATCATTTAAAGCCCTCTGAGGTGGTTACCAAATGGTTCTTATCCTACCCTACCCTCTTATGATAGGAGATAGATTTAGTTCCTGCCCTCAGAAATCTTAATTCTTAGGAGTGGGTCAACTTGTTCATAGACATTTAAGGTATAAGATTCAGGCAGCTCTGAGGGACATATTGTATAATAGGGTAGAACAAGTACTGGTGAGGGAGCCCCAAGTCTTGCTGGGGAAGATTTCCAAGCTGAAGTTGAAGGGTAAATAGAGAGTTGTCCAGTGAAATGGCAGAAAGGATGCAGGAAAATGGGAGGGCGTGTGCAAATGTATAGGAATTTAAATAAACGTGGAATAGTGGGGGACTTTTCAGCATCACAGTTGTATTTTGGTCTCCTGGTATAGAATTGTTTGGAGTTTCTGAAATCCAGGCTGGAACTTTCTAGAAAAGTTATCAGATCAGGGGCTGCTTTCTCTCAAACTCTTCATCATTCCAATATTAATATGACTCCCAGTCCTGCCTATTTCTGGTTTCTTCATGTGTAGTTAAGTCCTCAGGGGAATAATACAAGTAGAAAGAAATGTAGTTATAGAATTCTAAGACCAAGCATCAGGTGCTATCTCTGACACTCATCAGCTCTTTGACTTTGGTTTTAATAGAACATCTCTGAATCACAGTTTTCTCATTGGCCTTTGGGGAGGAAATAATGTCTAGCCCAATTATCCACATAATTAATGGGGGATATGAAGATAATGCATTGGGAAGTGCTTCATGAGCTATAAAATACGGTGCAAATGCAAGTCTTCTAAACTTTCTCAAACACATCAATATTCCTCCAACCACGAAGCCTTTGAATTTGCTACTCATTCAAACCAAAACCACCTTCTGTCCTGGGCCAGGTATAAGTCTTTGTCTCCAGATTAAGACATCCTTGACCCAAGTACTTTCTTTCCAGTACCTAGAACAGAGAATGGCTGAAAACTCAAAATATGTGTGTCAATGCATATCCTTTATTCAGATTTGGTTCCAGAACTTTCTTTGGGGCCTACCTCTTCTCCCAGTGGCCGTGTTTCCTCTTTCAGTCATTTTTCATAACTCCTAGGGGAGTTGTGGTTTCTGTCCTTGCATAAGACTTTCATTCCTGGGCTCTTAAGTTCAAATCAAAACGTTTTTCTCACTGAAACACTGTCAGGGAAACAGGTGGAGTAAGAATGCTCAATTTGTTCTTGATTTCATGGTTTAACAGGATTGTTGAGAGCTGGCCTAGGAACATAAAAACCATTTCCAACATTATTGCTTTGGGGATGTTTGTTCAAAGTTTTCACTATCTGATTTCCAAAGGAACATTTGAAAGCATTCTTGCAAGGTGCAAAGTTTTGCAAAGGAAGTGATAAATACAAAATTGCACAGAAGATATTTTTAGGGTCAGATACTGAAGCCATGGTGAAACTCTATGATAACAGAAGGATCTTTAATGGATTCCTGCATTTTTGGAAGCAAAGGCACTTCAGATGTCCATTCAGGTGCTTTCCCACAGAAGTCAATTTGGCTGAGGGTGGGGATGTGGTCTATCAACAGGGGAGTCTCAATCCCTTAACAAGAGCAGAGTTCAGGGCAGGGTTACAGAGGAGGATTTTATTTTGTAAGACATTACATAAGAGAGAAGCTGAAGCTAAATAAATATACCTTTTGTTTTAGAAGAGTGGTTTTCCATTTTTAGGTGACTACCCATTTGGCTTAAGCAAATAATCTAATGAATTTTTAGAATGAAATAGGGAAATAAATGGAATAAAAAGAAAACATTGGAGACTATCCCACATATTAAGGGTACTGTTTTGTGAAATATCTATTTTGGTTTATGTGTTTGTGGCAGGACCTGTGTATTTCTTACTGTTTAGATGGTCATGGTCACAATATTTTTGGAAAAAAAAAAGAAGAAAACCCTAGAAGTGAACAAAAAAAAAGTCATGGAGTTGAAAAGCTGAAGACATTTTAAGAATAAAAAGGAAATGGTGACTGTGAAAATGGCACTGCTTGGAGAAAAGAGACAAGATACATGGAGACGGTTCAAGGATTTTGTACCATCACAGAGTATTCTAGACATGTTATCCAGGCACTGGTGCAGCCTGTACCAGACAGGTGTATTCCTGTCTGCCTTTGCCCAGCTAGTTCCTGTTTATCCTAAAAATGGCTGGAACATTACCTCATAGAATTCCCCTCTAATAATCTCTCAACCTGCTTGCTTCTCACCTTTGTTTTTACAGTACTTCCACACATGTACTTGTATATTTATTTGCATCTTTCCAATGTCTGTCTTTAAGTGGGTCTTAAGCACTATGGTGACAAGTTTCACTTCTGCCATTGCTCACACATAATGCCTGGACAGACGCTCACCTCATGTTTAAGGAAGGAAGCAAGTGTGCAGAGAAACTGTGCAGGATTAAGATGGGCAGGAAGAGTGCTGGTTGTCCTGTCCTGTCCAGTGCACACTTCTGAGTTATCTGAGCCATTTATGACCTTTGAGCTGTTTTAATGCTCTGTAAATTATAGGAACCTGATGGTAATCCATTGATTCTTATCCACACAAATGCAAGTAAATCTTGGTGAATACTCAATTGATTATTATCCTAGTGATATTGACTGGTTTTGCATATACTAAATTTGTCTTAGCATTCCTGGTTGTCTATAATATGTCTGTATTCTCTGAGTTCTATGCAAAACGAGTTACAACATTTTACAACTTTCTCTCCTTAATTCGAGCTAAGTAAAAACTTTGATTTGTATTCATTTTTATATTTGTATGGAAATGATGATTTTGCCTTTAAAAAAAATCATACCCTAATAGGACAGAATGAAGGAAGAGAGCAGGAGGACAGGGAGTATAAGCTAGAAGTACACGGGTGGCTGGCTGTGACCTGCCGTGAATGGATATGTTAAGGGAAAGAGGCTTGGAGGGGAGTGAAGATAAGCATCAGAAAGCAAGCCTGTTTATGAACTGAACTTGAGATAGCAATGTAACCCTCTTACAAAACAGACTGGTTAAAAAAGAGGTGTAAACATAAACATAACGTGTGAGCAACATCATGTGCTCCTCCCATGTACTGTGTACTGGCAAGCACCCCTGTGTTAAAGATCCACAGCCTGGGGAAACTGACACCCATGAAGATAACTCAGAGCAAAAGTGCAGTTTTTCATTGTCCACATGCAAGCAGGAGTGTGCCCAATGAAGCTCCCTTGAAAGTCGCCAATTAGCAAAATGAACTAATTATCCATTATCGTGTATCACTCAAATAGTACAAAGAGAAAATAATAGGGAGAAAAGACAATGCCATGCAGTAAAAGGTCATCAGAAGGATATTTAAAAGTATCTTTTAATAAGAAAAAATTAAACCAGCAAAGTTAAAATTCATATTTCTTAAAGATCAGCAACGTATTCATTGAAATGACTACGATGATTAAGTTGAATTCAGGTGATTACTTAGATATGAGAATTAAGTTAATCAGGGATCAGGGCCTCCCTGTAGTTTACAAATTTTACTTCTATTTACTAAATCTGAAGTTTGAGCGGGGTTTGGTTTTGGTTCCTTGGTCTAAATTTTTTTTCTTTTTTTGTATCAGGGATTGAACCCAGGGGTGCTTAACTACTGAGCAACATCCCCACATCCCCAGCCCATTTTGTTTGTTGGTTAGTTGGTTGTATTTTTGTTTTGAGACAGGGTCTCACAAAGTTGCTTAGGGTCTTGCTAAATTGTTGAGGCTAGCTCTGAACTCATCATTCTCCTGCCTTAGCCTCCTGAGCTGCTTGGCTCATGTACCACCATGCCTTGCCTTCCTTGGTCTAAATATTTATAAATGTTTTCCAGTGAGTGTTCACATAGCTCTGAGTGATAGTACTGATTCTATAACAAAAAGGCATTATAGCACACATTCCACAATAACATAAAAATGTATAAGTGTGCTATATTCAGCAGAACAATAGGTGAAGGCTCTAGTGATGATATAATGTATAATAATAAGCCCAAGTGGTTTCTTTCAGTCATCACAATCAAGTCTGTCTGGTGAAATTATTTTGTGCATTTTTATCTCAATGTTTTTTCCAACTCTAACCAAAACACACAAGAAACATTTCAGAAAGACAAAAAACAAAACTTTGTATAATAATGTTCCTACAAGCTTATACAATGCAGATTTGAATTTACAACACACACACACAAACACATTCTTGGCATAACATAGTCTCTAAATCATAAGCAGTGACATTTTCATTACATAGCATATCATAATTCCTAAGACAAGTCTGAGTACATTCTCTTCATTAAACCTCTGTAAGATCATTCATTGTTATCATCCCCATTTTATAGATGAGGAAATCAAAGTTAGAAGTCTGGTTTGTGGCCACAGAACTGAAAAGGCGAAAAATGAAACATATATCCAGGTCTCACATTCCCAATTTTCATGTTTTGGTCTCCAGACATAACTCATCCATGTAAAAATTATGGTATTTTATTCAGTATTGCAATGAAAATAATCCAAACTGCCTGTGTTACAGTTCCAACTCTACCAATTGCTAGCCATGTGATCTTAAAGTACTTATCTTTTCTATGCCTGGTTCACTATCTACAAATTGGTGGTCATAACATCGCTAATATCACAATGTTGTCATAAGGATTAGAATACAAAGCACTTAAACTGTCTTGCATATGGTAAAAAAAAAAAAAAAGTCTCTAATTTCTGCTTAGCAAAGCACATTTGCCGTGGAGATCCTGTTATTTCCAGACAATTTCTGCTGCCTGTATCTGATGATCCATGGGCTGCAGGTACCAGTCTCAGACTTCAGTAAGATGGAATTGCCCAGACACAATGCCCCGACAGCAGCAGGAGAGCTCCTTCTGTACATTTTGTTGAATAATTGCCTAGATTTTTACTGAAAGACAGAGGGAGGATTTGTAACCTCTTTCTAACCTGGGACAGTAAGTATATATTATATTCAAGAGGTTATACTCTTTTATATATGTATTTTATTGTAAACAGCAGCAACTACCAATTATTGAACACCTGCTAGGTGTGAAACACTATGCTGAGTATCTTCAGCAGTTTTTTGTCCTCTTTACTAAAAGCTCAACATTACCTCCTTCTCATAAGCAGAGAGAGAGAGGAAGAGAGAGATATCCTGGAGAGTTCATCAGTTTATCCAAAGACACACAGCAAGTTGTAAAACCAACATTTAACTGGCTCACAGGTACTGTCCAACTCTAAAACTCACACTCATGATGCTGTGCAATATTTATTTACCCTATCTTGTTTTGTTTTTTAATACTGTATATTTATATCTTCCTAGGGCCAAATTGTACAAGATTTATTTATTCTACCTTGTTTTTTCTAGAGCTCTATGTTGTTTCAAAAGGAGCTATGTCTCCTTACACAAATATATAAACCAAATAAATATTTTCTAAGAAGATGAAAAACAAAAAAAGAGAAAATAGAGATGAGGCCAGATCCAAAATTAACATAAGAATCGCATGCTGCAGGGGTATGTAAAATGTTCAGCATCAGACCAGGAGTTCTACTCCTTACCAGCATTAAAGAGCCTAGCTTCTTATTCTCCATTGTTGGAAGATCCATGCAATGTTAAAATTATGCAGGGCCCCACTATCATGTGTCTTAAGTACACACTAGTCTTTGTTGTACTGAACTGAATTCTAATCTCAATTTGAACCCTAAGTAGCTAGATTTTTTTTTTCTTAGTAATTTGCTGAATTTAAGGCTTAGGTTTTTCACTTATAAAATAAGTATTTATTTCACATAATGATTGAGAGCATTAAGGAAGATACTATTTTTTACCATGCACTGACAAACATTGTAAGGGATCAATAGTAGCCATTGTTACTGTGATAATATTCTTGCAAACTTTTTATTCCTTTTCTCTTCTCGCCTCTCCTTTTCCCTTTCTCCCCATCTCTTCCCTTTTTTCTTTCCTCTTTCTTTTTACTTCCTTTCCTGGATGGTCACCTGTAGGATAAATTTCAATTCCGTCTAGGTTAAGAGACTCTAGATAAGTTAGAGACCAACTCTATAGCCATGTACTATCTAAAAAATAATTCAAGGATGTGAAATCAGTCAATATGACTTCTGTTTTTAAGATAGTCACACATGAGTGAACAGTAAAAAGTATATATTTTTAGGGTTTATAAGATGGAGATATGAGGAAGGATGGAGTATCAAGAGACACTGGTAGACAGATAATTTTGATGTGATAAGGTTAATGTAGGGTTATATGTCTACAGAGTGTTTCAGACAATGAGAGGGACAATATACAATAGCTAGAAAATTCTAACACTAAAATACAGTAGGAGCTATGGGAACTTGAAGCTGAAAGAGAACAAAGAAACAGGTTTTTACTGCTAGCTTATTAAAGAGAAAGGAGGGAAGAAAATTGAGACAAAGAAAGAGGGCAGTACAGGACCTGTGTCCAGAAAAGATGCCCCAGGAAACTCAAGTCTCTTGGCTCCATGTCAATCACCTGCACAGGCCAAAGAAAGGGAATCGAACTCCTCAAACCAAAGAAGGCGGGGGCCAGGACAAAGGAAATATCAGCTTCTGTGGGATACTTTTCTGTCTAGAAGTTCCAACTTTTGGCTTCTTCAATGAAATGATGATCCATACTTTGATGAACAGTAAAGTCACACAAAATGAATGCTAGGGAGTTTCCACATTGAAATTAAGGAACTGGGCTTTTGTGAGGAAGCCTTTTGATCCCAAGTCTCATGAGACTCCAATTTCAGAACAAAAAGCTAGTATTTCACTTGCTCTAGAAAATGCAAGTAAAGTCCCAAGAAAGAATGGCATGGAGTACAGGGAAGCCATGGGCTTCAGAATCAGAGAGACAAGGTTGCTTTTTTTTCCCTGTCGACCTTGACCATGTTTTCTGACCCTCTGTGCATCAGATTTCTCCATTTTGACATTAGAATTGAGTCCAGTAAATATACATCATCTAAAAGACATGAAAGGTAAGGGACATGAAATTTTCTTTTTTGAGGCTTATTCAAAACAGAAAGGAGAATAGAAATCCATTCAGGTATTTACTTTAAAACCAAGATAATAAAATGTTTGTTTAGGAAATACAAATTCTGAGAGCTATCACATCATATCCTAAGGAGTTATTGTATATTTTCTTTTTCACCTTTCTTTGATAATTTGTATTTCTAAGAGCCTGATAGCCTTCTCTAACTATAACAGATGCTAAGCATTTCAATGACTTTTTAATTGTTTTAAAGTAGTAAAATCAATGTTTATATGCCACCCAGGCAATAATTCTGTCAGATCCCATTAACAAAACAGGGCTCAGTTTGATCTCTTCCTGGAAGAGAATCCTGCTAGGGGACACAGCCATGTGTAGAACTTAAATTGCTAGCTACTCTGTAGATCTGGTTCAGCTCTTCTGCAGATTGGGAACTTTGAGAAAGATAATTTTGTTGTAGCAGTACTTGTGCCATTTTGTCTATTGTAATGTCCAAATCCACTCAATCATACTCATTACTCCTTATGAAAGCCATAATACACAGTGGATAAAACTGTACAAAGATGTTTTCACAAGCTTATTCTAGAACAAACAAACAAGTCTGAGCAGATGGAGCTCCTCAAGTCTTATGTGAAAGCTGTTTTTTGGAGCAATCAGATTGCTAGTTTGGACACTGTTTCTTCACCATGGCCAATATAGATCCTCCTGTCTTTGAAATTTCTGGTTAAATTCACGTATATATCATGCTGAACAATATTAGGCCTCTGTCAATTCAGTCTTTAGATATTCAGATAGGCCTTTCTGGAAGTAGTATGGCATGAAGGTGAGCAGGGAGGTCTTACAGAATTGTGTAAATCTGTTCACTAAAAATAAAAGTTTTTATAATTCTCAATTTTCTCATATGTACATTGCTGCTACCACATAGGGTTAAGGAATGCATGAGAAAATTCCCAAGAGCAGTTTCCCCGCTGTAGTTACTTTATGGTATCATTAGTATTACCATATGTTTTTATTAAGAGGATCAAAGATGATACTTAGTGCTCAACTCAAGCTGAGAACATCTCAGAATCAGCTGTGTACATGGATGGAGTGTATGGAGTAACTGCGTAAGTTACACTACTTTTTTCTCTCCACTGTCCCCATCAACTATCTGTGTTTTTTGTTTGTTTGTTTGTTTGTTTGTTACTAACTGGGCAACCCTGGAGGATACTGAGGCCCTCTTTCTTTCTCAACTCTATTTCTACATGAGGTTGTGGGAAAAAGTCTCCTTTCTGACCAGATTCTTCTACTAACAGTGTTTGTGTGTAAAGCTCCAACCTGAGCCATATGTGCATTATCCACCTGTGCTCCTGGGCATGGCCTACAGGACTCCATCTCTCTCTGCCTCCAGGCTTATCTTTCAGGATGGTCTATATTTTCCTTGTTCTTGGTTTTCTATTATTTCATATTTTTATAACTTATTATATGTAAGCTTGTGATTTGTCTCAAATCCTTTGCAAATACATATGTATGTGTACAAACATAAAATCAAACATGTTTTATTCTCTCAGGGGCTCAATTCTAGGACTTGGTGATTTAGGAAGCCCAGTGCTCAATTTTCTGTTTCAGCTGAGCATTTGAGTCTAGCCTTTGTGTGTAGCACTGGGGATTGAATGCGGGACCTTATGCACGCTAGACAAACATTCTACCACTGTACTACACCCACAGCCCAGAGCCTAGGCTTTTTGGTATATTTAATCTTCCTGCCTTTTTATATCAGTCAATCTCCTCCACAACAGACTTTGTATTCCTTAGTTACCATTTAACAGATTTAATACGCATGACTATGTCAAATCAACTTGTCCATCTTTCATTCAACAGGCTTGGAGAGAACATCAACACCATGGTGCAACCCAGAAATCATGTCTCGGTAAAAGGATCATCAGATAAACATAGTTTCTCTCCGTATCTCATTGGAGGTATCTAGAGTTGAAGTGCAGCTGAATGCATGATGGTGCTAGACTTCAGCAGGGGGCTCCCAGTGGAGTCCACTGCCCTCTTTGTGTAGATCAAAAATGGGCGTGCCTTGTGGGACTGGATTGCTTTGAGACTCAAGTCTGAGCTTAGATACTACATAGTCAGGGAAGTGCAGGGAAAGGTGGCTTCCTGATACCTAGAGACCTTGATAGCATCTTTGGTTTCTAGTTAATTTGTATCTAGGAATTCTGGAAAGAATTCCTGAGACCATTTATCTGACATTCTGTTCTGTTCATTTCTCCTATCTATTCATTGTTCCACTTAACCCATTCAAAAAATATTGTGTCTACTCTTGTAGACAGAGACTAGAGGCAAACAAAAAGACACAATCCTGGCTTTGAAGGAGCAGTTAGCCTTGAGGAGAGAAGAACATATGTAAGTGAATAAGGGGACAGAATCATTATAGGTGCTGGATAGAGGTGTGCTTCAGGTGCAGGGAATGCAGAGGAGTTGTCATCCATTCTCTGGGGAATCAGGAAAGCCTTCATCTGTCCCTTGAGAGAGGAGAGCATATCTACAGATTGCATATGAAGGATGGTTTAGGAGACAGAATAATATTGGAGTGGGCAGGGAAGTTTAAAATAATAAAGTCCAATGAGGTGAACAATTTGAAAGATAATTAAAATACTGGTAAGATCATCACTTGTTGGAAGAACATTTATATTAACACAGATCTGTATGAAGTTCCATGTGCTGGCTTGGGTATTTAACCTATTTTATCTTCAAAAGAATTCTTTGAGTTTTATATCACCTCATTTTTTTTCCCTTTCCAACTGAGAAAACTGAGAAACCTCTTTAAATTTTTCTAGGTCCCACAGCTTTAATATGCTAGAACCAGAACTTTAATTGAGTTCTCTATGCCTCTATTTTCATGTTTTTCTTTTGTAACTCTGTGTTTATCTGGAAATACATAGATTTCACATATTTCTTCATAACCCACTTTTATTTCACCTATCATAATCATTGCATAACCATTTTATGTTACGCAGTAATCACAAAGTGTATATCCTAATATGGTAAAAGCGAGCCATATCATATAATTTTTAATTGACACATTAATACCAGTATATACCAAGTATTTCTAAGAGCTATACATATTTTTTCCCACAGTGAATTCTCATAGCAAAGCATGGACATACACTTTATTATTTCTGTTTTGCAGATGGAGATACTAAGGTTCAGAAGTCTGATAAAATATCCAAAGTCATACAGGCCAATAAGCTGCAGAGGTAGGATTTAATTAAGGCTTTTTAAAAACCCAAATCCCATGCTCTGACATAAAACAAGACTAGAACAGAGCAAAAGGGCTTCTTTCTATTTTATTAATTTTATGTATCGAAGTCCCAGGATTTTCTCCTAAATTCCTGCTCTTATCCCATAAAACAAGATGAAAAGTGTTTGAGTCCATTGCTCCTTCTAAGGGTATAATACTGGATAGTAGGGAAGGTGGGGCAAAGAAAAAGTAAAAGAAGAATGTTCTTAAGAGCCTTCCAAAAATATTTGGCAAAATCCTAGTTGACTCTTGTTATTAATGAGGGAATATCAGGAAAATGCATGAAAGCAACTAGAAAATGAATAATGATGAAAGCAGCTTAGCATAACAAAGCATGTCCCCCCTTCATCAGAGATAACCCAACATCATCCAACACAGTAGACATGCTGGAAGGTACTTGACTAGAATCATCAAATTTATTGCTCAAGAAGATTCCCAAATGGATACAGGCAAGCATTTCCCTAACAAGGCCAATGTGCTGAATTCATTTCTGGACTGGATTTCACTCTCTTTGGGAAATCAGTTTCTTTCCTGTAACTCCAAAACACTGTTTGATAAGCTGTCCATGCTTTCAGTAAAAAAAAAAAAAAATTGACATCTTAAGTTATAGTGTATCAGGCAACACAGATGAATTTTCAGAGGGACACAATCAGGAATTTTTCCAGATTGAATATTTCATTGCTTGATAAATTACCTCAGTGTTGAAAAAGATTAGCTGAGGTAAAGATGAGAACTCAAGCATTGGAGACAGCATAATTTTGTCTCTGATCTATGCAAATAACATGATTCTGGGAGTCACCACACTTATTTCTGTGGAGTAAGAAAGGCACATTTAAAGAAAGCACCATAACTGTTAGTTTATATTAGGTCTTTCTGTTTTATTCTGTTGCTTGAATCACATAAAAAGAAGAAAAAGAGATATCTGGTTATTTTTATGTACATTAAACCTATTAATTTCCAACTTAAACATAATTCCCTTGGAAACTGCCTTGAAGCAGTACTCTGTTGTCTTACATTTGTTTATTTGTTGCACTGTTTCCCTGAAGGGAGAAGAACAAAAGGTAAGATATATTTCCTGAGTGAGCAATTACTACAGCACATCATTCAAAGTCAAGTGATGCACTCAATGACCCAAGCTCGCAACTCCAAGTTACGTGCAGACCAAGAGTGGTGTGTGGTCTTATCATCCTTGGTATAGCTGGGTTTGTTTGGGAATGTAATGATTTGTGTAGTTTTTATGCTTCCTACTTAATTCTTTTAAAATCAAGCATCATAATCTATCTGACATTTCAAGTGGAAAAATATCTTTATAAAATTCTAAAAGAAAATATCAGCAGAGAAGGAAAGTATAATAAAACAGAAACAAAATCATGCCCTCAATTTGTTGGATGCTTTCACAAATTCATTTTTAAAATGTTCACATGGCACATCACATAGCCTTGAAGTTTACTCAGGTTGTTTTAGTTTGGGCTCCTCTCTCTAAAGAGGATTAATATTTGGGGGGAAATTTAGCTGAGAGCCATCAAGATTATAATGAAAATACAAATTATTACTTCTCTTCATGTAAAGAAAGAATACAAAAAATAACTTCAGGTCAGCCAGGAAGGAATATTACCCAGGTTTTGGCTACAGTTCTACCTGTGATCTGTTCTAAAATCAAAAGAATAACCTTAAATCAGAAAAACTCTAATCTGGTTGGGATTCAACATCCAATTTGAAAAGCATGATTTCTGTGCAGCTAGCATCCAACCCTATAATGCAGTCCTGTGAATGAACGTATGGATGAGGGGAGATGTCCAGTTACTAAGTGGAACTTATATTGATGTGACAAATAAAAAGCCCAGTCATTAGCAGTGCCACGCTTTTAAAGTTTGGTCTGTCTTCTTTTGATACTGGAGTTTGGTTCATCCTAAAGACAGAGCACTTCCTTCAATGCTCAGGATCATGATCATTATAGCATGCCAGGAGAGTCACTCATGGGAAAATTACACTTCCGAGTTGCCTGGGGCCCTTTCCAAGAAGGTGAAATCAGTGGAATGGCACAGATGCACTGAAATCTGTCAACTGAAAAGGAGTATTTCTCCCGCACTCAAAATGCAGTATACTCCAAACTACAAATCTCTCCTCCTCAATTAACAATGAAAGTTAAGACTTAAAAACTGAAATAAAGTCAACGACAAATAAACTAAATTCTCCAAAACCCAAAGACCCTTATTTCTCCTGTTCCCAAAGTCTATTACTTATGGCTACCTATTGCTCCTTAACAAAACACTGGTTTAGAACAATAAACAGCCTCCACTTTCTTTGGCTCACAAGTTGGCTCTTCAGCTCCAGATGATACTAGCTAAAGTCATACAAAGGTCAGGGCTCTTGCTGTACATTGGCTTAGGCCCTGCTGGATTGTGCTGCCCGCACATGGCCTGTGTCATCTGGGCTTTTCACAGTAGGATGAGTAGGTTCTGAGAGGGACCATCCCGAGCATCAGTGTTCTAAAGGATCTAGTTAGGAGCTGCCTGGCCTTCGAAGTCAGGCAGTCTCACTTTTTCCACATTCTCAATGCCAAGGGTAAGATACAGGATCAGCTTAGATTTGAGGAGAGACTGGGCAAGGATGTGAATATTAGGGGGCCTGGGTCATTGGTGGGCCATTTGTGTAGACGAGCTGTCTCAATATTCATATACGTACTTTATACAAAACTTGAAACCAAACTCTAGACGGTGAATCTAACAGGGAAAATACTTAGCACATGCATGGATCACGTGTATTTTCAAATTTATTTTATAAGGACTTATACCTATAATTCAGCCCTTAGCATATACAATAATCAACAATAATGAAATTTACAAATCTTATATCATGTACCAAATAACCCTGGGTCTTCAGCATATACTTTTTTCTTTAAATTTTTTAAATTAATTTATTTAAATGCATTTCAAGTCATAGTATATATATAGAGCTCAATGTTTCCATTTCTCTGGTTGCAAACCAGATAGAGTCACACCATTTGTATCTTCATACATGCACCTAGGGTAGTGATAGTCATCTCATTCAACCATCTTTACTACACTCCTTCCCTTTCCCTCCCCCTTCCTCCCCCCTTCCCCATCCAGAGTTCCTCCATTTCTCCTATGTTCCCCATTTCCACCCTCCTTATGTATCAGCATCCACTAATCAGACAGAACATTTGGCATTTGGTTTTTGGGGATTGGCTTACTTCACTTAGCACAATGTTCTCCAGTTCCATCCATTTCCCTGCAAATGCCATAATTTTATTCTCTTTTATTGCTGGATAATAATCCATTTTGTATATGTACCATAGTTTCTTTATCCATTTATCTATTGAAGGACATCTGGGTAGCTTCCACAGTTTTGCAATTGTGAATTGGGCTGCTATAAACATTGATGTGGCTGCGTCACTGTAGTATGCTGTTTTTAAGTCTTTAGGGTATAGGCCAAGGAGTGGAATAGCTAGATCAAATGGTGGTTCCATTCCAAGTTTTTTAAGAAATCTCCAAACTGCTTTCCAGATTGGTTGCACCAGTTTGCAGTCCCACCAGCAATGTTTGAGTGTGCATTTTTCATCACATCCTCATCAGCACTTATTGTTGCTGGTATTTTGGATAGCTGCCATTCTGACTGGGGTGAGATGAAATCTGAAGGTAGTTTTTATTTGTATTTCTCTAATGGCTAGAGATGTTGAACATTTCTTCATATATTTGTTTACTGATTGTATATCTTCTTCTGAGAGGTTTCTATTCAACTCCTTAGCCCATTTATTGATTGGGTTGTTTGGTTTTTTTTGGTGTTAAGTTTTTTGAGTTCTTTATATATCCTGGAGATCAGTGCTCTATCTGATGTGCGTGTGGCAAAAATTTGCTCTCAGAATGTAGGCTCTCTGTTCACCTCATTGACAGTTTCTTTTGCTGAGAAGAAGCTTTTTAGTTTAAGTCCATCCCATTTATTGAGTCTTCCTTTATTTCTTATGCTTTTGGAGTCTTGTTAAGGAATTCGGGGCCTAATCCAACGTGATAGAGATTTGGGCCTACTTTCTCCTCAATTAGACGCAAGGTCTCTGGTCTAATTCCTAAGTCTTTAACCCACTTTGAGTTGAGTTTTGTGCATGGTGAGAGATAGGGGTTAAGTTTCATTTTACTGCAAATGGATTTCCAGTTTTCCCAGCACCATTTGTTGAAAAGGCTATCTTTTCTCCAATGTATGCTTTTGGCACCTTTGTCTAGTATGAGATAGCTGTATTTATGTGCATTACTCTCTGTGTCTTCTATTCTGTACCATTGGTCTACATGTCTGTTTTGGTGCCAGTACCATGCCGTTTTTGTTACTATTGCTTTGTAGTAAA